>QRFJ01006565.1:0-99400 GCA_006176705.1 Cocos nucifera
CAGCATCGAGTCAATCATTGATGAGAAGGTAGACTTCCTAATGACTACTCAAGGTGGTCACGCTCAGTGCCCTCATTCTCTAACGAGTACCTGTACTCTCGCTTCGGTGTCTCCACACCATAGACTCAAGACTCATCTACTAAAGAAAAGTGATTGTACACCAACCTTCCAGATCAATCACCATCCTTGTAATGATCCTATGGTCGGAAGCATTTTATGAGTTAATAATGATTATTCATGTCTTAAATTTTCAACTTTTGAAAATTTGAATTATCATTACCATTAACTCAAAAGATGTATCACAGACACTAAATACACATATATGATAGAAAATAACCCCTTTTATTGATTATAGTCAAAATTATAATTTTGCTCCTAGAAGTGTATTACAAGTGTCAGCCAATTCTGGCTTCTAGGGCACATATATCTAATAGATTAGTCCAATTGATGATATCCAGATCCAAAACCTTCTTTGTGTGACTCAGTTAGGTTCAGTTGCATATGGTAATGAGATATATCACGATCTCTATCATCGACATCACCGAAATACCTTTCGATAGATCAGAACTTTTCTGATTCAGACAACTAGAATGATCGATCATCCAAATCATTCTAATTGCTCCCAAAATCCATTAGTAATACCTAGTAGTATATGGTGGAAACCCATCAGAACTGAAAACAAACCTCTCGGTGCAGCTACCTATGTGATTAAGTTATTCTATCTTGAGCCCCAATCAGATTAGGGTTAAGGTGAACTCGTCAAACCCTAATTTCTATCATATAATTTAATCATTTAATTCTTGTCCGATGTGAAAATCTTAATAAAAACTCTTTCTATTATTTCACTCTACCATGGCCATGGGCTTATGGACTTGATTCTCATGATCATCATAGGGCTGCTCCTCATCTATTGAGGTAGATAGATTTCCTCTTGGTGTAATCCAATTCCTACAATGAACATGCTATAGCCAACATACACCTCAGAGTTCTGAATGGCTAGGAGACTGAGTTATGGTGTTGTCAAACTATAACACCCTCAAGATGAATTATCGATGCATCTCAGGTCAAAGAACCAGACACACTACTACAGCTTCGAGCCAGTCATTGATGAGAAGGTAGACTTCCTTATGACTGCTCGAGGTGGTCACACTTAGTGCCCTCATTCTCTAACGAGTACCTATACTCTTGCTCTGATGTCTCTACACCGTAGACTCAAGACTCATCTACTATAAAAAAGTGATTGCACACCAATCTTTTGGATCAATCACCATCCTCATGATGATCCTACGGTCGGATGTATTTTATGAGTTAATAATAAAAATTTATGTCTTAAATTTTTAACTCTTGAAAATAAGAATTATCATTACCATTAACTCAAGGAATGTATCACAGACACTAAATATACATTATGATAAAAAATAACCTATTTTATTATTTATAGTCAAAATTATAATTTTGCCTTTAGAAGTGTATAACAAGTGTCAGTCAATTCTGGCTTCTGGGGCACACATATCTAACAAACTCCCACTTGACCTAATGCCAATTGGCTACAAATCTAAGTCTCATCTTCTCAAGGTGTGCTTCGATCATCTATTGATCCAACGGCTTTATAAGTGGGTCCGCTGCATTATCTGCGAAGTCGACTCTCTTGACCTTGACATAACCCTTCTCGAGATAATCGCAGATGAGGTTGTATCGTCACTCGATGTGCTTGGATTTTTTGTGAGACCTTGGCTCCATAGCAAGGGCTATGGTCCCATTGTTGTCATAGTATAAAGGAATGACATCTGATGGCATCACTCCGATCTCTATGGTAAACTTTTTATACTAGAATGCCTCCTTCGTAGCTTCTGATGCAGCGATGTATTCTGCTTCCATGGTGAAATCTGCTATTGCTGTCTGCTTGAAACTCTTCCAACTGATAGCACCACCATTACATACAAATAGACTCGCAGATGTCAATTTTCGATCATCTACATCGAACATAAAATCTGAGTCTGTATATCCTTGGACTTGGAGTTCTTCATTACCAAAAATCAGCAACATATCCTTAGTTCTTCTCAAGTACTTAAGGATACATTTTACAGAAATTCAGTGTTCTTCACCTGGATTCAACTGATATCTACTCGTGACACTCATAGCATGGGCTATATCAGGTCATGTATATAACATGGTATACATGAGGTTCCCTATTGCTGAAGCATAAGGGATCTTGCTCATGCATTCTATTTTCTCAGATGTGCTAGGGCACATCTTCTTGGAAAGATGCCATGTATGAAGGGTACCAAATCCCTCTTAGAGTTTTTTATGCTAAACCTCTTTAGTAATTTCTCTATGTACATCTTTTGTGAAAATCCTAGCATCCTATTTGGTCTATCTCTATAGACCTTAATTCCTAGAATATAGGATGCTTCTCCTAGGTCTTTCATGGAGAATTCTTTGGATAACAACATTTTAACTATGGTCAATATGGAAATATCATTCCTAATAAGGAGGATATCATCTTTGTACAATACGAGGAAGATAATAGCATTCCCACTGATCTTTTTGAAGATACATGATTCCTCCTCATTTTTGATGAAACCAAATAATTTGATCACATCATTAAAATGAGTATTCCAGCTCCGAGATGCTTGTTTAAGTTCATATATGGAATTTTGCAGCTTGCATACTTTATGATCAGTATCACTAGATGTGAAACCCAGCGGCTGTTCCATATAGATATATTTCTCAAGATATCCATTTAAGAACACTATTTTCATGTCCATTTGCCATATTTCATAATCGAAATAGGCTACAATAGCAAGCAATGTATGGATGGATTTAAGCATAGCTACTGACGAAAAGATATTTTGATAGTCAATGCCTTCACATTGACTATAACCTTTTGCCACTAATATAGCTTTGAATGTCTCTACATTTCCATCTACACCAATCTTTCTCTTGTAGATCCATTTACACCCAATAGGTACTATACCTTCTGGTGGATCTACCAAGGTTCAGACTTGGTTTGAGTGCATGGAGTCAATTTTTGACTTCATTACCTCTAACCATTTTTCGGAGTCGATATCTGATATGACCTCGTTATAGGTTTTAGGATCATCACCATGAACCCCATTACCTACGAGGAACATTTTCTTTATTTTCTTTGAAATAGTACCTAAGTACCTCTCAGGAGGATGAAAAATTCTTTTCGATCTACGAGGTGGAGGAGGTAGTGATTGTATTGGCTCAACCTAATTTGGTTCCATTTGATCCTTAGCTCGTTGCTCTTATGAGACTTTCTCCTCGAGCTTGATCGGCTTTCTGAATCAACTATTTTTCAAGAAAGATGATATGTCGACTCATAATCATATTGTGATCTTTTGGAATGTAGAAATAATATCCTAATGACTCTTTAGGATATCCTATAAATCGATCTCTAAAGGACCTAAAGTCTAACTTATCTGCTTATTGTCTTTTGACATGAGCCGGACAACACCAAATTCTGAGATGACTCAGACTTGGTTTCTTACCATGCCATATCTCATATGGTGTGGTAGGAATGATTTTAGAAGGAACCCTATTCAGTAAGTGTATTGCAGTTAACAAACTATATCTCCAAAGAAAATCAGGAAGGTCTGTAAAGCTCATCATGGATCGAACCATATCTAATAGGGTTCGATTCGTCCATTCTGAAACCTCATTGAGTTGAGGTGTTTCAGGTGGAGTCCATTGAGAGACTATGCCATTTTTCTTAAGATAGTCCAAAAATTCTCGATTAAGGTATTCACCTCCTCGATCTGATCGAAGAACCTTAATGGATTTTTTAGTTTGCTTTTCTACTTTATGTCTGAATTTTTTGAACTTTTCAAAAGCTTCAGAATTGTGTCTCATAAGATACGCTTACCCATACCTAGATAAATCATCGATAAAGGTTATGAAGTAGACAAAGTTGCCTCTAGCCGATACATCAAATGGATTGTACACATCAGTATGTACCAGGGAAAGAAGATCCGTGGCCCTTTCCTACAAAATGGAGCTTAGTCATTTTGCCATGAAGACAAGATTCACAAATTGGATATAACTCGAAAGTCAACAAACTCAATAGCCCAATTTTCTCTAATTTGTTAACCCTATCTTCTGCTATATGATCTAGTCTTAGGTGCCATAGATATCTATCGTTTGGACCATCCCTAGGTTGTTTCATGGCATTCATATTTTGCTCGATATTAAAAATAGATACATCAATATATAACTAGTAAAGATTTTTAATAAGAAAATAACTTATAATTTTATTTTTTTCATAAAGAATATTACAATGGTCCTTAAGAAAACTAATTACATAGCCTTCTAGTGCTAGGCATAAAATAGAAATCAAATTCCTCCTTGTCGTAGGCACATAATAATAATTTTTTAATACTAAGTCTAAACTAGATGGTAGTTGAAGAGGGTATGTTTTCACGACCATAGCAGCAACTCTTGCTCTATTTTTGATGCGTAGGATCATCTCACCATCCCTCAACCTCCTACTATCCTTAAGACCCTGCATGGAAGTGCACAAATAAGCACTAAAACTAGAGTCAAGCACCCAACTAGATGTAGAAAAAATCAGAAGGTTAGACTCAATAACGAACATACCTCCAAAAGGATCTGCCTCCTTTTTATTCTTTAGGGTGGTCAGGTAAGTAGGGCAGTTTTGCTTTCAGTGGCCATTAGTGTTGCAATAGAAATACTTTTCTTTATCAGCGGCCTTCTTCTTCAACTCTACCTTTTTCTTCTTTTCTCCTTCCACCTTCTACTTTTTCACAAACTTCTTCTTTCCAAAAGACTTTCTCTTGGAAGAAGTCTATTCCATAGCAAGCACTGAGCCTTTAGAGCTTTTCATAGAAAGCTCAGCAGTAACCAGTATATTCATAAGCTCGGCCAGAAAATTTTAAAGTTTATGCATATAGTAGTTCATGATGAACTGTGCATATGCATCAGTCAAAGATTGCAGAATTATATCATTCTATAGATCCAAGTCTATCTGAAAGGAATATTCTCTCAAACCAATCAAAAATTTATTTATTTTTGGGCTATTCTTTATCTTCCAAACTCATATAATGATATTTTAAAATAAATAAAGGCATTATTTCATCATATGCAGTGTCTTATTATTTATTTAAGATTATGATGAATCCCATAAATTAAGGCTATGATTTTAAGATTATGATGAGATCATACCAGTAAGACTTAAAATCTTAAAACCCTAATTTAAATATTCCTGATCAATGGAACATTGAGTTGGGGATCAATATTTTTGGTAAGACTAGCACATCTTTTATATGCTCAATTGAGAGGATGATTGATCTCACAATCACTTGTGTATGACACTAATACAAGAATGTGGGTGCTTATTAGAGAATGAGTTCACTAAATTGATCCAAGTTGAGAATATCTAGTAGAGTCTTATCTACATGTCAATAGATGGTTCTCATAGTGAAATTGTGCATATAATCCTTTGACCTGAAACTACCATAGAATCTTATATATATGAATTCATATTCTGGTTTATACTCATTCATGACTGAGTCATGTACGGGATGATCTAGATATGATAGATTATATATGAAGGTTGTGAGTAGGTTAACATGGAATCGATCACTCCTGGTAAGAGAAAATAGCATCCTACCTACTTCAAACAAATGATGATTCAAGAGACTTTGATCAAAGTATGATGAAAATTAGAAATAATTTCTAATATTTTATTAAATGAATCATCATCATAAGATTGAAAGAGAAATAAATATGATATTAGGTTTGACATATTTCCATACCCAGAGTCAGATTCAGGATGCATGGTGATCGAAGGATCTAGTTGCATGATAACTTTCCACCGAAGGATATTTTTGATATTTTCAATAAAATTTTACATCTTCCAAAAAGTCACGATATGTTGCTAGACATCAATCATGTCTTGTGGGTTTGATCAAGTTAAAATTTTAATTTGATCATTAAATTAGAAAGTGTTCTAATTGGTCAAACTGGGTAGGCTAGTTTTGACCTAAATCAGTTTAGTTGAGTTCTAACCTGGTTAGATCAAATCACACCCAGACCCACTACTGGCTAGATGTGGAACCCAATGATCACACATAAAGAGAATTGATTAAGGATCTAATTGGATTAGACTATGTTTGCAAGATGAACATGCTAGCACATGTAGCAAATCCTAGCACCCTGATTCGAATTGGATTCGAATCAGCTTTCGATTTAGGCTAATTAAGAACCAATTTGAGCCAAATTAGATTTGGTCTTGAATTGGATTAACCTAGATTGATTGGATTTTAGTTGGAGCATCACATACCAGAATCCCACATGCCAGAGAGTCTCTCTCTTGCGCGTGGGAAGTCTTTCATGCGCAAAGAGTTTTTGGCGCATGGGATTAAGTTGGCGCCTACCTTCTTTGACTTTTCCTCTTTCTCCATGTCGCATATTTTTTTAAATGAGCATGGACATCAGATGTGGGGTGCAAGGGAGTCCTTCGTAGGTAAAAAAAACTCCTTTTTTATTTTAATTTTTGTCTCCCAGGACTCGTTGTTGCCCAAGACTCCTTGCCGCCCTGGACTCCTTGCCGCCCTCTCTTCCTTAGTGCCTCTTGGACCAAGTCAAAGTCCTTTGGGACTTTGACTATTCAAAGATTATCTCCACACCTTTCTGCTAAATAGACGTCCCATTTTAAAGCCATTAGATGGCCTTCTTATCTGATCTAATGGTTGAAAATGATGGCGCCAAGAATGAAAGCCCGCGACTCTTCATAAATAACTTACGTAGAATTAGTCCGAGAGTCCTTCTGCTTTAAGGCACCTCTTGGACTAAGTCTACATGTTGTTAATATCTGATGAGGTATGAGATTGGGTGAAGGGACATGAGATAATATTTTAAAAGGGTGTGAGAAAATGTGTTGGCATCCTTACGTACATTATAAATAAGGGTGCGTACCATGAGTCTGGAGGATGGTGAAGATTATCTTTCTTTCTTACAAAGTATTTTCTTATTGTCTATTTTTTTTTTCTTTTTTTCTCTTGTCCAGACCTTATCCTTATAAGGATAAGAAGTCATTTTAAGACAAAGAGATTAGGAAGAAAAATTAAGAAGACAAGAAAAAAGAAAGATAGGTAAGGAGAGACAAGGAAGGTGACATAAAGGCAAAGGAAGGTCTTGCCCATTTAATTAAAGTTTTTATTATTAGAATTTTAATTATATATAAATTAGAGGTACTAGTGTCTTGATCAAGTCTTTGTGTGGATCAACGTTGGAGGATGAACACTTAGGCACCTGGTGGAACCCCTGATGGACTACTGCCGGCAATTAGGAATAATTTAGGATTTAGCGATAAGAGGTATGTTCTAATACTTTCTTTTATATTACATATGCATGTTATATGATTTAATTGCTAATAAGGTGGTCCTAGGATTTGGGTTTGATTTGTATGATTTCATAATTTTGCTTTAAAATCCATGCTTCCACCCTGTACACCATTCCTATTAGTGGTATCAGAGCAAGCCTTATTAGGTTAAATCATAAAATACTTTGCTTATAATATAATGGCATAAATGAAAAATATGATATAATCATTTTATTACATGTTATTTAAATGATGAGATCATATTTTTATTTATTATAATAAGATTATGATGTATATATTATTCTATAAAGGTTGTCCTAACATAGTAAAAAGTATTCACTATGTAATGATGGTTGTCCTAGAATAATTATATATATTAATATATATTTTATCATAATTGATTCTTTTGTGCATTTAGTTTGATTTAAAATGTGCGTCGAGACCTTTTAAATTCCTCTTTAAAATTATATTAAGTTATAGTGTAATTAATCTATAATAGAATCAGTCAGGATGTCTAATTGATCAATCGGTGTCTAGGATAAATGGTTCATGATTGATAAAGAGAACATAATTTTTTAATTAATTTTGTTGTTTGATCTGACAAATTTATTGGTGTTTAAGAAAAGCAATGGAGGGACTCCCACTTCTCTTCCATTTACCTGATTGATTTGATTAATTTAATTCTAGATTGAAATGTTTAGTATTATATTCACTACATTAAGGCCTTTCCTCATACTAGGTTCTTATTATGTCCAGAACCATATTAGTTTTGTTGTGTAACCACAAGATCTATCATGAAAAATGATGTAATATTAATCTAGTGTATTGAGATGCTTACAGTATTTTGAATATACCGCTTTATTGTATAACCACAAAAAAAGTTATATTTTATTTTGACTGTATAGAAATGAAGGGTTCTATTTAAACTAAAACATTAAAGTTTGTTGTGCTAACACAAGGCTATTAATATTTTAGAGGCAAAATTTTTTTTGAGAGTTACATAAAATGCAATTGGAAAGAGTTTTCTATCTTTGAACTTATAACAAGTTTGTTGTGCAACCACAAGACCTTTTATAAGGAATTAGGGTCTTATTCTTACTAAGAAAATCAATTAGAGGGTTATGATTTTTTGATTAGTGAGATACATAATTAAATTAAAATTCTAATTTAATTATGTTTGTCATCATGAGTTGTTTGCTTATGTATTGTTCTTTATTATGTAGATTAAATGGCTTCTTCACTTTCATTGCATTCAATTTTAGATTCAAATAAATTAACTGATCAAAATTATGTGGACTGACTGAGAAACCTAAAAGTAGTACTCAGTCAAAAAAAACTCTCCTATATTCTTGATGCCCTTAATCCTAAACCATTAGAAAAAGATGCCACAGATGAAGATAAGTCCACATATAAGATATGGCAAAATGATTTTCTTACTGTCAAATGCATCATACTTGCCTCTATGAGTAATGAATTACAGAGGCAGCATGATGGCATGGACACTCAGTCCATATTGCTCAATTTAAAAGAACTTTATGGAGAGCATAGTAGAACTGCTAGATATGAGATATCTAAGCAATTATTTCATACAAGAATGATAGAAGGAACATCCATATAAAATCATATTTTGATGGTAATTGACCTAATCAGTCAATTAAGTTAATTAGATTTTTTTATAGATGGAGAGTTAAGTCGGGATTTGATCCTGCAATCACTTCCTGAATCATTTTTTTAGTTTATCGTAAACTATCATATGAACAAACTAAATTCTTCCTTGTCTGAGCTATTAAATATGCTCAAGACAATAAAAAGCCATATCAAGAAGGATAAGGCTCCTCTTCTTCTTGTGGATGGAATCTCTAAGAAGAAGGTAGGCAAAAAGGGTTCAAAGAAAACGTTGAACCCTAAAGATGGTATAAATAAGAGGAAAAAGTGGAAGAAGATCTCCGGACAGACGATCTATTTTTACTACAGCAAAATAGGTCATTAGAAGAGGAATTGCAAGGCTTACCTCGCAACCGTGAAGTCTGGTACAAATAATGTACCAAAAGATATGTATGAGATACATATTATATTATCATTAAATTCTTTCATTTTAAACTCTTGGGTATTAGATACCGACTGTGATTTTAATATCTGCAAATCTTTGTAGGGGCTACAAAAAATTAAGAATTTGAAGAAAGATGATTTCAAGCTCTATGGTGTTGGAGAAGAGTCTATCCATGTAGAAGCTATAGGGACAAATATATTGAAGTTACCTTCTGAAAAGATCTTAGAGCTTACAAATTATTATTATATGCCTAAGATCATCAGAAATATTATATCTATATCTTTTTTATTAAAGTAAGATTATAGTCTTAATGTAATGAGTGAAGGTTGCTCGATCAAATATTCTAATGAAAATATTTATTTTGGCATATTTAGCAATGATTTGTTGACTCTATGTTTGGATGATAATATATTTCATATTGATGAAAATAGAAAACATAAGAGAATGACATAAATAATACTTTACTTTGGCATTATCGATTAGGTCATATTAGTGAGCCTAGGATTAACAAGTTGTACAAAGAAAAGTTCTTTGATCTTTTTGATTATGAATCATTAGAAACTTGTGAATCATGTGTCATGGGTAAAATGACTAAGACTCCATTTAGTGGACATGGAGAAAGGACAAAAGAATTATTAGGACTTGTACATACGGATGTATGTGGTCCTATGACAACTCAAGCCAGAGCAGGATGCTCTTATTTTATAAAATTCACTGATGATTTATCTAGGTTTGGATATCTGTATCTTATGAAATACAAATCAGAAGCTTTTGATAAATTTAAAGAGTATCAAAGTGTGGTCGAAAAATAAACTGGATAATGTATAAAAATCCTTCGATCTGATTGGAGAGGAGAATACTTATCTAATGAGTTTCTAGACTATCTTAAAGTAAAAAAGATTCTCTCTGAATGGATACCTCCTTATATATCACAATTAAATGGTGTAACCAAAAAAAAAATCATACCTTATTAGATATGGTACGGTCCATGATGTGCTTCATTGAATTATCTATTTCCTTCTGGGGTCATGCCCTGGAGACCCCAATTTATATCTTGAATAGAGTACCTTCTAAATCTGTATCTAGTATTCCATATGAGATATGGAGAAGTAAGAAACCCAATCTTAAGTATTTTAAGATATGGCGTTGTCTAGCATATGTCAAAAAAAATTTTGGACATAAGCTTGATGCTAGATTAGATAAATGTCTATTTATCGGATATCCTAGAAATAGTATAGGATATTTATTCTACCATCCTACTGAACAAAAGGTATTTGTAAGTAGGCATGCCACTTTCATGAAAAAAGAATTTATCCTAGAAAAGGACAATGGCAAAAATATTGAACTTAGTAAAGTTCAAGAAAAACAAATAGAAATTTCTCAACCAAACAATCACATAAAAGAACCAGAATACATAACTCCTATACATAGGTCTGAAAGAGTACGACATACACCTATGAGGTATGGATTCATTATTGAGAATAATGAAGCCCAAGTCATTGAGAATGATGAACCTTTGACCTATACGAAAGCGGTCAAAAGTAAGGACTCTAATAAATGGCTGGCTGCCATGCAATCCGAAATGGACTCCATGCACACCAACAAGGTATGAATTTTGGTGGATGCACCAGAGGATATAACTCTTATTGGATGCAAATGGATTTTTAAGAAAAAAATTGGAATAGATGGTCAAATTGAAACCTATAAGGCTAGATTGGTGGCTAAGGGTTTTAGGCAAAAATAGGAGATTGATTATGATGAAATATTTTCACCTATTGCCATGCTCAAATCTATTTGAATTATGCTTGCCATAGTAGCATACCATGACTATGAAATATGGCAAATGAATGTAAATACTGCCTTCCTTAATGGTTTCCTTGAGGAGGAGGTTTATATGTCACAACCAGAGGGATTTGAGTCAAATAAGAGACCAAATTAGGTATGCAAGCTTAAGGGATCCATTTATGGATTAAAGCAAGCATCAAGGAGTTAGAACATCCATTTTGATGTAACAGTAAAAGAGTTTGACTTTATCAAGAATGTGGATGAACCATGTGTATACAAGAAAATTAGTGGGAGAACCATAGTCTTCTTGGTTCTGTATGTAGATGAGATACTCCTCATTGGAAATGATATCCCAATGTTGCAATCAGTCAAATTATGGCTATCAAATAAGTTTTTCAAAAAAGATTTGGGAGAAGCATCCTATATACTAGGAATAAAGATCTATAGAGATAGATCTAAGAGGATGCTAGGCTTGTCCCAATCTAGGTACATTGACTTAATACTGAAAAGATTCAGTATCGATGGGAGTAAAAGAGGTTACTTACCCATGAGTCAAAGCATACATCTCTATAAAAAGATGTCTCCAAAAACACCTGAAGAGAGAAATAGAATGAGTTCTATTGACGTAGAAACTAGTTGTCGTCGGAGGCTGTTGTAGTGGAGGCCGACGAGGTCGCCATCGGAGACCTGCAAAATAAAGTCCCATCCGAAGTTGGTGGGGGGTGGCTCTGACAGGATCCTCTGACGGTCAAGTTAGCTCTAGCCAACAGATATGGAGTGCTCAGTGTGAAGTTCGATAGAGTTTCGAGGAGGAGAGAAGGGTTTAGAACCTGATGTAAGCATATCTGGAGGGTCCTTTTTATAGGCGGAGCTTGTTGTAACTATCTTGATTAATGACTGTCGTAACCATCCTGATCAATGCCAATCATTATCGACTTGATAAATGTCAATCATTACTATCGTGTAACCATTTAGTAGTGAGATCATCAATAGTCTGTAAGGAGTTTGGCTTCTTAGAAATCGACTGAAAGAGATGTTTGGGGAGTACGGCTCCTGGAGAAGTTTGGCCACTGAGGAGTTTGGCTGCCACTAAGGAGTTTGGAAGGCTGATGGAGTTAGGCTAAGGCTCGTCCACTAGGATCCCAAAGGAGCTCGGTCATTGAGGAGTTCAGCTACCATAGAAGTTTGGCCGAAGGAGATGTCTGGGGGAGTCTGGCTCCTGGAGAAGTTCCACCGGTTGAAAAGGTTCGAAAGGGGCTCGGCCGCTAAGGAGCTCGGCTAAGGCTTGTCTGCTGATGCTTTTTCTTGACTACCAGCTGCATTATCGACTGAGCATCCGATTGAACTTTGGTGGGAGTGGGGTTTATCCCCAACAATAGTCCTCCCACTCTCGAGTTTGAAATTCGAAGGAAGGAAGTACCAAAATAGGCGACTGTCGAAGTCCTTTCCCATCTCTGCACCCATTGAAGTTTAGGGGATCATATCTCCTACCCTAAAGGTTTCCTCGGGGAGATCTAATCTTTTGCAGTAGAAGTTGATCTTATCTCTAGCCGAGGTTGGAAGTTGGCTCGATCGCTCGAAAGAGATCTTATCTCTAGCTGAGGTTGGAGGTCTTTAACCAGCTCGATTGCTTGGGAGAGATCTTATCTCTGACCGAGGTTGTCTTAGAAGAGATCTTATCTCTAGTCGAGGTTGGAGGTTGGCTTGGTCGCTCGGATGAGATCTTATCTCTAGTCGAGGTTGGAGGTCTTTGACCTACTCGATCGCTCGAGAGAGATCTTATCTCTGGCCGAGATTATCACGATCGCTCAGAAGAGATCTTATCTTTGGCCAAGGTTGGAGGTTGGCTCGATCGCTCGGGAGCGATCTTATCTCTGGCCGAGGTTGTCGCGGTCGCTCAGAAGAGATCTTATCTTTGGCTGAGGTTGGAGGTTGGCTCGATCGCTCGGAGAGATCTTATTTCTAATCGAGGTTAGTCTTTGACTTGCTCGATCGCTCGGGAGAGATCTTATCTCTAACCGAGGTTGTCATGGTTGCTCGGGAGAGATCTTATCTCTGGCTGAGGTTGAAGGTCTTTGACCTGCTCGGTCGCTCGGGAGAGATCTTATCTCTAGCCGAGGTTGGAGGTTGGCTCGGTCGCTCGAAAGAGATCTTATCTCTAACCGAGGTTGGAGGTCTTTGACCTGCTCGATCGCTCGGGAGAGATCTTATCTCTGACCGAGGTTGTCGCGGTCACTCGGGAGAGATCTTATCTCTGGCCGAGGTTAGAGGTTGGCTCGATCGCTCGGGAGAGATCTTATCTCTGGCCGAGGTTGGAGGTTGGCTCGATCGCTCGGAGAGATCTTATCTCTAGCCGAGGTTGTCATGGTCGCTCGGGAGAGATCTTATCTCTGGATGAGGTTGAAGGTCTTTGACTTGCTCGATCACTCAGAAGGGATCTTATCTCTGGCCGAGGTTGTCACAGTCGCTTGGGAGAGATCTTATCTCTAGCCGAGGTTGGAGGTTGGCTCGATCGCTTGGGAGAGATCTTATCTCTAGCCAAGGTTGGAGGTCTTTGATCTGCTCGATTGCTCGGGAGAGATCTTATCTCTGGCCGAGGTTGTCGCAGTCGCTCGGAAGAAATCTTATCTCTAGCCGAGGTTGGAGATCTTTGACTTGCTGGTAGTAGGACGAGGTTCTCCTCCTATTCTTAACATGGTAACTATGGACTGTTTCTTCCCTGTCATCATGTAGTTTTTGTACCAAAGAACAATATTATTGACTCAAGAGAATTTTATTGAAAGGAAGTTACTAGAAGCGCATCCCCGAATTCTTTATGTTTAAGGGTTGGGGTCATGGTAGCATTGTTCCTCCGAGTTTCTTCAGACGATAAGCTTCAGGTCGGACGACCTCCTCTATCTTATGCTGGCCTCTTCAATTTGGAGCAAGCTTCTCTTGGCTTTGACGCTGGGAGATGACGAATCATCGAAGTACGTACCAAGCTCCTCTAGGAGTAATGTTGATAACACCATGAGGCGGCCGACCTTCTTGTGGTTTTTGGCTATGGTAGTACCCTTGGCCAATCTTCTCTTGTTTCAGGCTGGCGTCGAAGGAATTTACCCAGCCGCTCCTTTCTGATGAGCTTCTCAATTTCATCTCGGAGCTGAATGCATTCCTTAGTGTCGTGGCCATGGTCGCGATGGTAGAGGTAGTACTTGCTTCGATCGTGCTTGTTTGGAGGAGAACGTAATCCTTCTGGTCATGGTTGCTGGTCCTTAACTTTCATGAGAATTTGAGTTCAAGGGGCATTGAGGGGTGCATAATCACAAAACCTTCCAGGAGGAGGACTTCTTTGTGCCCTTCTGTTGGGGCTTCCTTAGTGGTGAGCTCGAGGAGTTCGAGCTCGCCTGCACCCTGGGAGAGTCCGTGAGCACGGTCGAACTTCGCTCGGCTCTCCATCGGTGGTGGGTCTATTGTACTGGTCTGCCCGTCGCTCTCCTAAGGCTTCTTTGTCCTTCAACTTGAAGGCTTCTTTCGCACGGGCATATCCCTCGGCCCGAGCCAGCAGATCAATGAAGTTTCTGGGATACTTTTTTCTAGGAAGTATAGTAAGTCATTCTTCTGAAGGCCACCCTTGAGTGCGGCCATCGCAATAGACTGGTCCAGGTCTTGGACCTCCAATGCCACGGCGTTAAATTGGGTGATGTAAGTCCGAATGGATTTTCCTTGCTTTTGCTTGACGTTCATCAGGAAATCTGAACCTCGGTGTGGACGTCGGCTGCTGATGAAGTGATCTATGAACTGACGGCTCATCTGATCAAAAGAGAAGATCGTACCTAGCTTTAATATCGAGTACCAATTTCTCGTTGCTCCCTTTAAGGTAGATGGGAAGGCTCGGCATAGTATGGCATCTGAAGCACCGTGGAGTAACATCATGGTCCGGAAGGCCTCCAGATGATCAATCGGATCGGAGGTTCCATCGTAGCTTTCAAATTGAGGGAGCTTAAAGTTCGGTGGAATGGACTCTTGTATAATCTAGGGGAAGAAAGGAGGATCGGTGTGGACATCGGTATGATGAGCCAGGGTGACATGGCCGAGCTCTTCAATCCGTCGGTCCATCTTTCGCAGTCTGTGATCGAGGGCGTCATCTTAGTTGTAGATCTTGGGGGACTTCAGACCATAAATGGAAAAGGTCTCCTCTGGAGGAGAACCATGATCCGAACATGGATCCTCGACTCTCTGTTTCTCTTTCCTAAGGGCGATGGGTATGTTGGCTCAGGTACTCTTCTTTGGGGCTGGTTTTCGACATCCCAATGGCAGTTTTCCTGATGGAGTCACCATTGGGGGCTGCTACATGGTCTGCATCATCTCGGTGAGACCACGAATCTACTGGACAAATAGGTCGAACTACTCCACGTCTACCATGGGTACAGGTAGAACCTAAGTTGCTGGAGTTGAAATGGAAGCTGATGGATCTGGACAGGATCGGGCCATGGAGGCCACCGATCATCGGGTCGAAGCTCTCCTAGGAGGCATTTTCTCTTGGAAAAGAACTCTGGATCGCTGCTGAACACTCCTTTAAGATAAGGAACAGTTTCCCTCCTTCTAACATCAAATTTGTTGACGCAGAAATTGGTCATCATCGGAGGCTGCTACTGTGGAGGCCGACGAGGTCGTCGCTGGGGATCTGCAAAATAAAATCCCATCCGAAGCCGGTGGGGGGTGGCTCCGGTAGGACCCTCCAACGGTCAAGTTAGCTCTGGCCAACAGATATGGAGTGCTCAGTGTGGAGTTCGGTAGAGTTTCAAGGAGGAGAGAAGGGTTTAGAACCTAGTGTAAGCATATATGGAGGGTCCTTTTTATAGGTGGAGCTTGTTGTAACTGCCTTGATTAATGACTGTCGTAACCATCCTGATCAATGTCGATCATTATTGACTTGATAAATGTCGATCATTATTATCGTATGACCATTTAGTAGTAGGATCGTCAATAGTCTGTAAGGAGTTCGGCTTCCTTAGAAGCTCGGTCAAAGGAGATGTCTGGGGAGTACGGCTCCTCTAAAGTTTGGCCACTGAGGAGTTCGATCGCCATTGAGGAGTTCGAAAGGCTGATGGAGTTTGGCTAAGGCTCATCCGCTGGGATCCCGAAGGAGCTCAATCATTGAGGAGTTCGGCTATCATAGAAGCCCGACCGAAGGAGATGTCTGGGGGAGTCCGACTCCTGGAGAAGTTCCACCGATTGAAAAGGTTCGAAAGGAGCTCGGCCGCTAAGGAGCTCGGCTAAGGCTTGTCCATTGAAGCTTTTCCTTGACTACCGGTTGCATTGTCAGCTGAGCATTCGATTGGACTTCGATGGGAGCAGGATTTATCCCCAACAAGTTCTATTCCTTATGCTTCGGTTGTTGGATCAATAATGTATGCCATGTTATGTACAAGGCCTGATGTTGCTTATGCCTTAGGCATTGCAAGTAGATTTCAAGCTGATCTAGGAGAGGATCATTAGAAAGGTATGAAAAATATTCTTATGTACTTAAGAAGGACTAAAGATATTTTTTTAGTATATGGTGGTTCTGATCTTAAACTAAAAGCATATTCTGACTTTAGTTTTCAATCAGACCCAGATGATAGCAAATCCATTTCAGAATATGTCTTTACTCTGAATGGTGCAGTAGTGAGTTGGAAGAGTACTAAGCAGCCAACTATAGCTGATTCAACTACTGAGGTAAAATATATAGCTGTAAGTGAAGTTGCCAAGAAGCTATCTAGATGAAGAAGTTCATCACTGAATTGGGTGTTATTCTTGAAATTAAGAATCTAATACCACTTTACTATGACAATACTGGAGCTATTGCTCAAGCAAAGGAACCTAGGTCTCATCATAAATCCAAACATATTCTGAGATGCTTCCATCTCGTTTGTGAAATTATTGAAAAATAAGATGTAGTTAGAGAACGAGTTGACACAAAAAATAACATAGTAGATCCATTCACTAAGACTTTACCACTGCAATTGTTTGATCATCACCTTGATTGTATGGGATTAAAATATAAGGGTGATTGATTTTAGTGCAAGTGGGAGATTGAAAGGAATATGCCCTCAAGCCAATCAAAAATTTATTTATTTTTGGGCTGTTCTTTGTCTTCCAAACTCATGTAATAATATTTTAAAATAAATAAAGGCATTATTTCATCATATGCAGTATCTTATTATTTATTTAAGATTATGATGAACCCCATAAATTAAGGCTATGGTTTTAGAATTATGATGAGATCATACCAGTAAGATCTAAAACCTTAAAACCCTAATTTAAACATTCCTGATCGATGGAACATTGAGTTGGGGATCAATATTTTTGGTAAGACTAGCACATCTTTTATATTTTCAATTGAGAGGGTGATTGATCTCACAATCACTTGTGTATGATACTAATACAAGGATGTGGGTGCTCATTAGAGAATGAGTTTACTGAATTGATCCGAGTTGAGAATATCTAATAGAGTCTTATCTATATGTCAATAGATGGTTCTCATAGTGGAATTGTGCATGTAATCCTTTGACCTGAAACTACCATAGAATCTTATATATATGAATCCATATTTTGGTTCATACTCATTCATGACTCAGTCATATATGGGATGATATGGATATGGTAGATTATATATGAAGGTTGTGAGTAGGTTAACATGGAATTGATCACTCCTAGTAAGAGGAAATAGCATCCTGCCTGCTTCAAATAAATGATGATTCAGGAAGAATTTGATCAAAGCATGATGAAAATTATAAATGGTTTCTAATGTTTCATTAAATAAATCATCATCATAAGATTGAAAGAGAAATGAATATGATATTGGGTTTGATATATTTTCATACTCAGAGTTAGATTCAAGATGTAGGGTGATCGAAGGATCTAGTTGCATGATAACTTTTCACTGAAGAATATTTTTGGTATTTCTATCAAAATTTCACATCTTTCAGAAAGTCATGATTTGTTGCTAGACATCAATCATGTCTTGTTGGTTTGATCAAATTAAAATTTTAATTTGATCATTAAATTAGAAAGTGTTCTAATTGGTCAAACTGGGTAGTCTAGTTTTGACCTAAATTGATTTAGTTGAGTTCTAACCTGATTAGGTCAAATCACATCCTGACCCACTACTAGCTAGATGTGAAATCCAATAGGTCACACACAAAAAAAATTGATTAAGGATCTAATTGGATTAGACCATGTTTGCAAGATGAACATGCTAGCACATGTAGCAAACCCTAGCACCCAGATTCAAATTGGATTCGAATTGACTTCTGATTTGGGCTAATTAAGGACCAATTTGAGCCAAATTGGATTTGGTCTTGAATTGGATTAACCTAGACTAATTGGGCTTCAGTTGGGGCATCACATACCAGAATCCCACACAACAGAGAGTCTCTCTCTTGTGCGTGGGAAGTCTTTCATGCACAAAGAGTTTTTGGTGCATGGGATTAAGTTGGCACCTACCTTCTTTGACTTTTCCTCTTTCTCCATGTCACATATTTTTTTAAATGAGTATGGACATCAGATATGGGGCGCAAAAGAGTCCTTCTATAGATAAAAAAAACTCCATTTTTATTTTAATTTTTGTCTCCTAGGACTCTTTGTCGCCCAAGACTCCTTGCCGCCCTGGACTCCTTGCCACCCTCTCTTCCTTGGCGCCTCTTGGACCAAGTCAAAGTCCTTTGGAACTTTGACTATTTAAAGATTATCTCCATGCCTTTTTGCTAAATGGGCATCCCATTTTAAAGCCATTGGATGGCCTTCTTATCTGATCTAATGGCTGAAAATGATGGCGCCAAGAATGAAAGCCCGTGACTCTTCATAAATAACTTACGAAGAATTAGACCGAGAGTCCTTCTGCTTTAAGAAACCTCTTGGACTAAGTCTACATATTGTTATTATCTGATGAAGTATGAGATTGGGTGAAGGGACATGAGATAATATTTTAAAAGGATGCAAGAAAATGTATTGGCACCCTTACGTACATTATAAATAAGGATGCGTACCATGAGTCTGGAGGATGGTGAAGATTATCTTTCTTTCTTACAAAGTATTTTTCTTATTGTCCAATTTTTTTTCTTTTCTTCTCTTATCCAGACCTTATCCTTATAAGGATAAGAAGTCATTTTAAGATAAAGAGATTAGAAAGAAAAATTAAGAAGACAAGGAAAAAGAAAGATAGGTAAGGAGAGATAAGGAAGGTGACATAAAGGCTAAGGAAGATCTTGCCCATTTAATTAAAGTTCTTATTATTAAAATTTTAATTATATATAAATCAGAGGTGCTGGTGTCTTGATCAAGTCTCCATGTGGATCAACATTAGAGGATGAACACGTAGGCACCTGATGGAACCCCTGATGGACTGCTGTCGATAATTAGGAACAATTTAGAGTTTAGCGATAAGAGGTATGTTCTAATACTTTCTTTTATATTACATATGCATGTTATATGATTTAATTGCTAATAAGATGGTCCTAGGGTTCGGGTTTGATTTATATGATTTCATAATTTTGCTTTGAAATTCATGCTTTCGCCCTGTACACCATTCCTATCACTAACTCGCTCTGAGCTTTTCAAGCTCTTCCAACTCCTTGATCATTATCAGAC
This sequence comes from Cocos nucifera, assembly GCA_006176705.1. Taxonomy (NCBI): domain Eukaryota; kingdom Viridiplantae; phylum Streptophyta; class Magnoliopsida; order Arecales; family Arecaceae; genus Cocos; species Cocos nucifera. The sequence goes on from QRFJ01006565.1 coordinate 19,815, forward strand.
AATGATCTTGGACTGACTGCCCATCACACATTTTAGCCTTGAATAGTTGTTTAGTGACTTGATACTTGGCTGCGTGACTCTATTCACCAAACATCTCTTATAGCTGAGCCAACATTTGACGGACAGTCCTGATATCTTCATGTTGGTGCTGAAGCTCATCAGACATCGAGCCCAACATGTAGTATCTGGTCTTATTTTTTTTGTTCATCCACTTATCAAGAGACGCTCTCTGTTCAGTGGATGGACGAGCTGGTAAGGTGGGAGGGTCCTGATCCAATACATGAGTTAACTTCTTGGAACCCAAAACGATTTTGAAGTTTCAAAGCCAATCCTCGTAATTGGGTCCGATCAGTCTATGGGTGTCCAAGATACGTGCCAGTGGATTGGACGTAGATATTTTTTTATAGAGAGTTAAAGTTTTTAGTTAGATATTGTAATTAAGACTTGACCAATTTATTTAAAAATTTTATTTTTAAATAAATTAGCTTTCACTATTTTCTCAGATCCCTACACTTCCTCTGTAGAGATGTGAAAATCTCTACGATTAATGATTTCTAGTGGATGGTGCAGTCCCACCAATGACTCATCACCTCACCAAATAGTTATTGGTGATGGATTAGCCAATGAGTGAACAACTCTTGTTCAATGATTCTCTAATCATGGTGCATCCAAACTTGATCTCTAATTCATGAATCTCACCGTGTCCAAAATATTGATCCACTCCTTAGTTAAGTCAGACCCACCATTTGTATAGATTGAATTCCTAATTGAGTCTCTCACCATATCCAAAATATTAAGCCCAATCCATCCTCCAGCCCATAGCGTCCAATGCCTAATAAACATAGTTGCATCTTTTTGATGCAACTAAATCACTGTAACCAGTCGAGAACAATCAACTCTGGGAAGGGCCCGCACATCTACAATGGTGGAAGACCTTAGACTTAATCTTTTCTTAGGGAGATCTGATTTAGGTCTCATTAAACTAGACTTGACATAGTCATAACCATTATGACTAACCTAGTGGCATTGGTTAGCTTGGATTATTGGCCACCTCATATCAGGACTGAGCTAACAAATATGGTCAAGTAAGTGAGACCGATGGAAGGAATATGGCATTAACTCGACAAGAACACATTCGAGTCGAGTAGCTCCCAATTAAAAATTAGTCGATCGTATCTGCCAAACTTATCTTTGACACCAAATTGTTAAGTCAGAACCAATCGGATTAGCCTATAATCCAGACTCTAACCACTGAGCCAAATTCGGTCATAGCTTGATCGATCACTCATGTGATATGATCTTGATCCAGACTTAATCCTATTAGGCCGATCAATTTAAGCACTCTTGTTCCCATCTAACCAACTCTTGATTCAGTATGATCAACCGCTTAGACCTAATTGAGCTACCCAAGTCCGAACCCAATTTTATGAATATGTCTTAGATCTTAAATTCTTAATTTTAGACCTAACATATTTCATAATCTTAATTCTTAATTAAGTTTATGGTTTATAATCAAAACATATAAATAAAATCCTAGGATTTTAGGATCTAAGATTTTATAGAAAATAAATTTTTGATTTTTGATTAAGGATGAACGTGCACCATCCCTACACATCATAAGAATATCCCATCGAATGGAAGGAGAGGATATTTAAACCCTACTTTATTCTTATGATCGGACGGCCAAGGAAATGCCTTAATCAAAAATATAAAAAAAAAACTACAAAACTAGTTAGATCTACAACATATATTTCATATATAAAAATTGATCTAACTATTTGCATACATCTCATGTATCATATCATGCATATTTTTAGATCTAAATTATCTCATAATCATCTAAAAAATCAAATTTAAATTGATCTCATCAAAATAAATTTTATTCTAGATAATTATGTAGAACTATTCTACAACTAGTCTAAACATGCATTTATCATATCTCATATGAACCAAAAATTAAATAATTTTATTTTCTATTTTTAAGATCTTATTATAATATTTATAATAATAAAAAAATAGTAAATAAATTAATTTAAAATTATAACTTAATTAAATTAGATTATGATCATGCAAGACTATACATAGAACAATTCTATTCTACAACTAGTCATGCATCTTGTAGAACTTAGATCTAAATTATTTAATTTTAATTTTTTTGATTTTAGATCTAATCACATCTTATGTGATATCTAAAATTATCTAATTATTAGATCAAAAATAAATTTAAATCAAATCTAAATAATTTATGAGAACCTTGCTTTGATACCATTTGAAGAAAAAATCTCAACTTCTCAGATCAGGTTCGTTCAGATCTGATTGGATCAAGAGACATATTTTAATTTTTTTTTTTAAAATCTAGATTAGATCTGAGATATTCTAGATCTAATTTATAGATCTAATAAAATAAAAATAAATTAAAATAGATTTAATTTATACCTTATTATTGGGTAATCAGATTATCCTTAGATGATCCTACTGATTGCCTGAGGTTCTGGATCTATCAATGCAAGTGCCTGGCCTCTACCGGTATTCACTTGGACTGGATCTAAAGATCTACTTCTTATTTATCACTTCTCCAAATATCAGATCTGGATCTAATTTGGAGGATCTTCAAAACTTCTTTTTGAAGATCGAGTATTGTCTCTTACAGCAATGCTGCCTTCTTCCTTTCTCGTCACCTTTCTCTTGCCTGGATCGCACCAAACTAGAGCCCAAATCCCCTTAGGCATAGAGAGGAGAGAGGGGACCTGAAGATGGCATGGAGGAGTGAGAGGGGCAGTCTTGTGGCATGGGCAATGGTTTAAGCTCTTTGAAACTAGGCACAGATAGAATTTATATAGATCTTGCTGTGCCATGCAGTGCCACATCATCCAAACCAATCATGTCGCTTCGTGTAATCAAATCTAAATCTGATTGGTGGGATGATATCACCTGATCTAATTAGATAAGAGCCCCTCTAAATCATCCTTAGATAGCACCTAAGACTAATCAAAGTCTAACCTTTGGCACCACCTAGGTGGAAACCCCGAAGTAACTAGAGTCCCATCTATATGGGACTCTAGGCATCTCTATCCATGGGTGCACGCCTCCCCAGGCATGCACCCTTGGTCCACCTACTTTTTAGTAGGTTGACTGGTCCAAAATCAATCTCCTATGGATGCATGACATATGGGTAGATGTCTAAGTGTCAAAGATCAACATTTGACCAAAGTCAAAAGACAAGAATTAGCAAGTAACGAAAAATGGCAGGTGTTGTCTCAAATTTATCTCATAAATTAAAATAATTCTTTTCTAACTTGAACAAGTTCCAGTCAGATCAAGTAAAGGTACCTAAGTGAACACAAACACATTTGGCTCATTCGAGATAACTTAAAATGATAATTGAAGAAGAACATTAGGCTCAATCGTGTGCTAGTATGATTTTCTTGAACCTAATTGAATCTTATTCAAATCAATTGAACTAAATTAGTCTAATTGATGATATCTAGATCCAAACCTTTATTTGTGTAACCCAGTTAGGTTCAGTTCTTTATGATAATGAGATATGTCATGATCTCTATCATCGACATCATCGAAACATCTTTCGATGGATAAGAACTTTTCTAATTCAGACAACCAGAATGATCGATCATCCAAATCATTCTAATTGCTCCCAAAATCTATCAGTGACACCTAGCAGTATATGGTGGCAACCAATCAGAACTAAAAATGAACCTCTCGGTGCAACTACTTATGTGATTAAGTTCTTCTATCTTGAGCTTCGATCAGATTAGGGTTAAGGTGAACTCGTCAAATCCTAGTTTCTGTCATATGATGTAATCATTCGATTCAAGTTCAATGTGAAAACCTAAATAGAAACTCTTTTTATTATTTCACTCTACCATGGCCATGGGCTTCTGAACTTGATTCTCATGATCATCATAGGGCTGCTCCTCTACCACCGAGGTAGATAGATTCTATCTTGATGCAATCCAGTTCGTACAATGAACATGCTATAGCCAACATACACCTCAAGATTTTGAATGGCTAGGAGATCGAGTTATGGTGTAGTCAAACTACAACAACCTTAAGGTGAACTATCGATATACCTCAGGTCAAAGAACTAGACATACCACTGCAGCATCGAGTCAGTCATTGACGAGAAGGTAGACTTCCTAATGACTACTCGAGGTGGTCACACTCATTGCCCTCATTCTCTAATGAGTATTTGTACTCTCGCTCCGATGTCTCCACACCGTAGACTCAAGACTCATCTACTAAAGAGAAGTGATTGTACACCAACCTTCCAGATCAATCACCATCCTCATGATGATCTTATGGTCGGAAGCATTTTATGAGTTAATAATGATTATTCATATCTTAAATTTTCAACTCTTAAAAATATGAATTATCATTACCATTAACTCAAAGGATGTATCATAGATACTAAATACACATATATGATAGAAAATAACCCATTTCATTGATTATAGTCAAAATTATAATTTTGCCCCTAGAAGTGTATTACAAGTGTCAGCCAATTCTGGCTTCTAGGGCACACATATCTAACAGGTGATTGGAGAATGTCTCATAAGAAGTGATCTAATGATCATAACAAAGTAAGGTGTCACATGTTGGGCTCAATGTCAGATGAATTACAACACCAACATGAAGACATCAGGACTGCTCACCAAACGTTGGTGCACCTATAAGAGTTATTCAGTGAATATAGTCGTATAGTGCGTTATCAAGTCTTGAAGAGACTTTTTAAGCTGTAAATGCATGATGGACAGTTAGTCCAAGATTATTGCTTGGTAATGGTCAAGGACCTAAAGAGCTTGAGAAGCTCAGAGTCTTGATGGATAAGGAACTGCAGATTGATATGATCCTATAGTTCTTAATTATTTCGTATGGGTAGTCATTATGAACTTCCATATGAATAAGCTCTAGTGCATCTTGGCTAAGTTAATAAATATACTGGTTACTACTGAGCAGACTTTAAAAGATTCAAAGGGCTTAGTTCTGGCTATGGAGTAGACTTCTTCCAAGAGAAAGTCTTTTGAAAAGAAGAAGTCTACAAAGAAGCAAAAAATAGAAGAAAAAAAGAAGGGCGAGCCGAAGAAGAAGGCCACAGAGAAGAAAAAATATTTCCACTGCAACTTCGATGGCCATTAGAAGCGCGACTGTCCTGCATACCTGGCCAGCCAGATGAACAAGTAGGAAGGACCTTTTGAAGGAATGCTCATCATCGAGTTTATCGAGCAAAATGTGAATGCCATAGGATCAAAATGATCTAGAGATAATATTAATGAAAGATACCTGTGGCATCTTAGGCTAGGTCATATAGCTGAAGATAGAATTAATAAATTGAAAAAATCTGAACTAATGGATCTGTTGACTTTTGAGTCATACTCGATTTGTGAATCATGCCTTCAATGTAAAATGATCAAGCTTCCTCTTGTAGGACATGAGGAAAGAGCCACAGATCTACTTGTCTTGGTACATATAGATGTGTGCGGCCCATTCGATGTGCCGGTCAAAGGCAATTATATCTACTTTATTATCTTTATTGATAATCTATCTTGGTATGGATATGTGTATTTGATACGGCATAAGTCTAAAGCCATTGAATAGTTTAAGAAATTCAGACATGAAGTAGAAAAGCAAACCAGAAAGCCCATTGAGGTTCTTTGATCAGATCGAGGAGGTGAATATCTTAGTTGAAAATTTTTAGACTATCTCAAGAACAATGGTATAGTCTCATAATGGAATTCACCTAAAATATCTCAACTTAACGGAATTTCAGAATGAAGAAAATAGATCCTATTAGATATGGTCTATCTATGATGAGCTTCATGGATCTTCCAGAGTTTTTTTAGGGACATAGTTTAATAGGATTTCATCTAAAACCATTTCTACCACACCATATGAGATATGGCATGGTAAGAAGTCAAGTCTGAGTCATCTCAGAATTGGGGTTGTCTGGCGACGAACAAGTTAAAGTCTAGGTTCCTTAGAGCTCAATTTATTGGATATCCTAAAGAGTTATTAAGGTATTACTTCTATCTTTTGAAAAATCACAAGATGATTGTGGGTTGACACATCATTTTACTTGAAAAATAGTTTATTCAAGATGATGGCATTGGAAGAAAGATTAGACTCGAGGAGAAAGTCTCCAAAGAGCAAAGAACCAAGGAACCTGAGGAACCCAGTTAGTCTGAGTCGATCCACAATTCACTACCTCCTCCACCTTGTAGGTCAAATAGGATTTTCCATCCTCCTAAAGGTACTTAGGTACTATTTTAGAGGATGTAGAGAAAATGTTCCTCATGGAAAATAGGTTTATGGTGATGATCCCAGAACCAATGATAAGGCGATATCAGATATCGACTCTGAGAATGGTTTGAGGCGATAAAGTAAGAAATTGACTCGATGTGCTCAAACCAAATATGGATCTTGGTAGATCCACCTAAAGGTATGGTATCTATTTGGTGTAAATGAATCTTCAAGAGAAAGGTATGTGTAGATGGGAATGTAGAGACATTCAAGGCTAGGCTAGTGGTGAAAAGATATAAGGTTACCTTCTCGTTAGTGACTACCATCTGTACATTGCTTGCCATTGTAGTATATTTCAATTATGAAATATGGTAGATGGATGTGATAATGGAGTTCATAATTGGATATCTTGATAAAGATATTTATATGGAACAACTGTTTGTTTCACATCCAGTGATGGTGATCACAAAGATCTGCAAGCTGCAAAGGTCCATCTACGGACTCAAGCAAGCATCTTGGAGTTGGAACACTTGATGTAATTAAATCGTTTGGTTTCATCAAGAATGAGGAGAAATCAAATGTGTTCAAGAAGGTCAGTGGGTGCATTGTTGTCTTCCTCATACTGTATGTGGATGACATCCTCTTGATTGGAAATGATATTCCCATGCTGACATAGGTCAAAGTATGGTTATCTAAGAAATTTTCTATGATAGACCTAGGTAAGGCATCCTTCTTTTTAAGGTCTATAAGGATAGACTAAAGAGGATGCTGGGTCTCTCAAATAGAGGAGGTGCTGAAGAGGTTTAGCATGATGAACTCTAGGTCTAGGGGTATACAGACTCAAACCTTATGTCTTATTAAGATGATCGAAAGTCGACGTCTAAAAATTTATTCCCATGCACTGGTGGTACTGTAAGTTGAAAGAGTTACAAGAAGATGGTTTCACCGAATCCACAATTACCTCGAGAAGAATACATCGAGGTTAAGGGAGTCGACTCCATAGACTATGTGGTTGACCTACTGACGAAGCCTTTAGATCCGTAGAAGATCCAAGCCCACCTTGAAAAGATGGGACTTAGATTTGTAGCCAACTAGCTTTAGGTCATGTGGGAGTTTGTTAGATGTGTGCCCTAGAAGTCAGATTGATTGACACTTGTCAAATGCTTTCTAGAAATATTTTTATAATTTTGATTTAAAATTAATTAAAAGATTATTTATTCTATCATATTGTGTATTAAAGTATTTGTGATACATTCATTGAGTTAATAGCAATGATAACACATCTTCTTAAGAGTTGAAAATTTAAGGCATGTGTTATCATAATTAACTCATAAATTGCTTTCGATCATAAGATCATCACAAGGATGGTGATAGATCTGAAAGATCAGTGTACGATCATTTTCTTAGGGTAGATAAGTCTTAAGTCTATGGTGTGGGAACATCGGAGCGAGAGTATAGGTACTTGTTAGAGAACGAGGACACTGAGCGTGACCACCTCGAGTAGTTATAAGGAAGCCTACCTTCTCGTCAATGACTAGCTCGATGCTACAGCGTATATCTGATTCTTTGACCTAAGGTGCATTGGCAGTTCATCTTAAGGATGTTATAGTTTGACTACACCATAACTCGGTCTCCTAGTTATCCAGAATTCTGAGGTGTATGTTGGCTATAGCATGTTCATTGTAGGAATTAGATCGCACCAAGATGGGATCTATCAACCTTGGTAGAGGAGAAATAGTCTTATGATGATCATAAGATTGAGTCTTAAAACCCATGGAAATGATAGTGTGAAATAATAGAAAGGAGTTTCTATTAGGATTTCACATCGGACTCGAATTGAATGATTCATTCATATGATGGATGTTGGTTTGACGAGTTCACCTTAACCCTAATCCCATATGAGCTTGTGATAGAAGAACCCAATCATACAGGTAGTTGCACTGAGAGGTTTGCTATTTAGTTTTGATGGGTTGCCACCATATACTACTAAGTATCACTGCTGGATTGTGGGATCAATTAGAATTATCTTGATGATCGACGATTCTAATTGGGTGAATTGAAAGAGTTCTGGTCCATCAAAAGGTATTTCGATGATGTCGATAATAGAGATCATGACATGTCCTATTATCATACAGAACTGAATCTAATTGGATCATACAAACAAGGATTTGGATCTGGATGTCATCTATTGAGCTAATCCAGTTTGATTAATTTGGATTAGATTCAATTAGATTCAAAAAAATTATGCTAGCACACGATTAAGCCTAACATTCTCCTTCTGTAGTCTTGTTGAGTCATCTTGACTAAGCCAAATTAGATTTGGCTCACCCAGGAGCCTTGTATGAATTTATCCTAGTCTGACTAAAATTTGTCCAGAGCAGAAAAGTTTTGTCCTAACCTGATCTAGGCTTGTCCTAATCCATTGGATGGAAATAGGACAAGACCTACTAATTTATGGAACTATTTGAACAAGGCTTATCTGAAAACTCTGTAGGAATTTGTCTTGATTTGACTAGACTTTATCCTGACTTGATCAAGAATTATTCTAAATCCTATAAGATGGAAACAAGACAAGGGTCGTCTTTGCCATATTAGGGCTTGTCCTAAAATCATGAGATGAAATTTGGACAAGCTTCTCGTAGAAATTCTAGATGGATTTTTCTTGATCTTATTGGACTGAGTCCTGGCCTGATCAAGGATTGTTCTAACTTGATTAGGACTTGACATAAATCTATTGGATGGAACTTGAAAAGATTTTGTCTTAAACCCATAAGATGGGAAAAGGACAAGGGTCAAATGTTGACCCGAATGCAGGAAAGAAAGGGAGAGGGGCATGCACCCCTTGGAGACTATCTAGGGGCAGATGCCCCCTTGAAATTTATGTGAGGGAGAGAGGGCCTCATCCCTCTCTTTGACCGTACAACCATATGATAGTGTGGAGACCTCCTTTCAAAAGGGTTTTGACTGGGTCAAAAGTTTGAATAGTTCAAACTCTTGGGAGATAAGAGTTGTGCACCAACTTAATCTTATCCCAAATTGTTCCATGCCATTTTCCTCCATTTTTGTGTGACAAAAATCTGAAAATAAGGGGGTGTGGGGCATGGAGATCATGGAGGAGTCCTTCTGCATGTTAAACTTTGACCTATTCAAAGTTATATGCAAAGGGACTCTTGACTAGGTCTATAAATAGGGCCTGCACAAGCTATTGTGCATCACAATTTCTCTATGGTGAAGCCCTACCAAAATCTTTATCTCCATGCCTCCCTCATCTGATCCTCTCCCTCTTCTCCATGCCTAAAAGTTGGGCAAAAACTGCGAGCAAAGATCAAGTCCCGTTGGCGCAAAGATCAGTGAGAGATAATGGTATTCATGACAGAACGCGTAGCCTTCGGAGTTCATTTTGAAGGCTCTATAAAAAGACATCAGATTTGATCTTTGGAGATCAGATCTAGAAGGAGGAGACTTCTAGATCTGATCTGAGTTGATACTGGTAGAGGTCGGACGCGTGCGTGGCTCAATCAGAATCTCGGATCAGTCATCAAATTATCATAACAGATAAATGATTTATCCGATCAAGTGATAATTATTATCACTATTTTTTATTTTTATTTTACTTCTAATTTTAGATTAATCTAATCAGATCTGAGAACTCTCAAATCTAATTGGATCATAAAAATTTTTTAAAAAATTATTTCATTGCAAATATGATCCGATTAGATGCATCCTGCAGTAGGAAAATTCATTTTTTTCTTCAATTAGAGAATGAGTTTACTAAATTGATCCAACTCAAGAACATTTAATGGAGTCTTATCTATATGTCAATAGATGGTTCTCATAGTAGCAGTTGTACATGTAATCCTTTGACCTAAGACTATCTTAGAATCTTGCATGCATGAATCCATATTTTGGTTCATATTCATTCATGACTTAGTCATGTATGGGATGATCTGGATATGGTGTATTGCATTTGGAGGTTGTAAGTAGGTCAACATGGAATCGAAAACTCCTAGTAAGAGGAGATTGCATCCTACTTGCTTCAATCGAATGATGATTTAGGAAGACTTTGATCAAAGCATGATAAAAATTAGAAATAATTTTTAATATTTCATTAATCAAATGATCATCATATAATTGGAAGAAAAATGAATATGAAATTAGATTTGACATGATTTTATATCCATAGTCATATTCAGGATGCAAGATGATCGAAGGATCCTGTTGCAAGGTAAATTTTCACTGAAGGATATTTTTGATATTTTTATCAAAATTTTATACCTTCTAGATAGACATGATACTTTGCTAGATATCAATCTTATCTTATGAATTCAATCAAATTAAAGAGTTTAATTTGATTGTTAATTAGAAAGTATTCTAACTGATCAAATTAGGTTAGCTAGTTTTGACATAAATTGGTTGGGTTGTGTTCTAACCAAATTAGATCAAATTACACCCAGATCTACTACTAGCTAGATATGGAACCCAACGGATCACACACAAAGAAAATTAATCAAGGGTGTAATTGGATTAGATCATGTTTGTAGGTTGAATATGCTAGCACATATTGCAAACCCTTGCACCTATATTCGAATTGGATTCAATTTGGGTTCTAATTTAGACTAATTAAATCCAATTTGAGTCAAATCAAATCTAGCTAACTAATTGAGTTGATCCTAGGCTTGATGACTAGGGTCTATGCATCATCTAATAGCAACCCACATGCCAGAGACTCTCTCTCTTGGTGCATGAGGTATTGGTTTATGCGCTTGGGACATATGGCGCATGGAAGTGTTTTGACGCCATCTATCTTCATTTATTTCATATAAATTTTATGTTATGTGGACTTTAGATGAAGAGAGGGTACAGAAGAGTCCTTTTTCTTGTGCATCTCTTCGTTGGTTATCTAAAAATTGGATAAGGACCAACTCTTTGCCGCCCCCTTGGTTGTAGGTGCCTCTTAGACCAAGTTAAACACCTTGAATCTTTGACTTTTCCATGCCCAAGTTTTCCATGCCATCTTCTAATTTGGCACCATCCTTTTAGACCTTTGGATCAGCATTTGATGCTGATCAATGGTAGAAATTAATGGCACCAATATGAAAGAGTTAAGACTCTTCGGAAGAAAGTTACATAGAATTTTACGAAGAGTCCTTCTGCTTTAAGGCACTTCTTCATATTAATTCTTTGAATTTTACGTAGCATTTTCTTCTAATGGGGCATGATATTTTTGAATGGGCATGAGATGAGAATAACAAATGGATGTGAGAAATTTTTTATGGCACCCCTATGTACATTATAAATAGGGGTGCGCTTTGAGAGTCCAAATTATTTAAAACTCTCACCTTCTTTCTTACATACTCTCCCTAATTGTTCAATTTCTCTCTTCCTTTCTTTGTTAAGTCAAAGTCCTATTAAAGGATAAGAGGTCCGTTTTAGGACAAGAGCTTAGGAGGAGAATAAAGGAAGACAAGGAGAATAGAAAGAAAGAAAAAGATAGGCCAAGAGGGTGACAACAAAGGTTAAGAAAGGTTATGCTTAAATAATTAAAGTTCTTATCATAAAAATTTTAATTAAAATAATCAAAGATGCTAGTGGCTTGATCGAGTCCCTGTGTGGATCAATGTTGAAGGGTGAACATGTGGGCACCTGGTGGAACCCCTGATGGACTGTTGCCGACGATCAGGATCAAGTTAGGATTTAGCGATCAGAGGTATGTTCCAATACCTTCATTTATATTATAAATGCATATTATATGATTTAAATTCTAATAAGATGGTCCTAGATTTTTGGTTTCTTTTTATGATTTCATAATTTTGCTTTGAAATCCATGCTTCCATATTATACACCAAACCCTATAGTGGTATCAGAGCAAGCCTTATTAGACTAAATCATATGTTGTTTTGTTTATGATTTAATGGAAAAAATTATAAATATGAATTATTCATATTTAAATTATTTAGCATGTTATATGATGTGATCATATTTGTTATGATGTATATATCATTCTATAAGGTTGTCCTGACATAGTGGCAAGTGTTCATTATGTAATGATTGTTGTCTTAGAATGATTATACATATTAAAATTTTTTGTTATATATCATCATTGATATATTCATGCATTTAGTATGATTTAAATTAGAATGTGCATAGAGACCAATTAAAGCCATCTATAAAATTATATTAAGTTGTAGTGTAATTAACTGATAGCAGAACCAGTCTTGATGTCTAACTGATCATTAGATCAATTAGTGTCTAGAAAGGTGGTTCATGATTGGTAAAGAGAATATAGTTTCTAATTGGTTTCATTGTCTGACCTGATCAATTTATTGATATCTAAGAAAAGAAATGAGGGGACCCCCACCTCTCTCTCACTTATCTAGTCGATTCAATTGATTTAACTCTAGATTGAGTGCTTAATGTTATATTCACTACATTAAGGCCTTCCTATTGGAATCTGGAGCCACAAGAAAGATCAGCTAATATATAGTTGGATTGGCTTGGATACGTAGCTGAGCCGGCTCAAGGTGGATTCAAGCCAGCTCTCTTAGATGAATAGAAAGCAGTGCTTGGGCCAGACGCTGTCGAACCAGCTCAACTATGGACTGAGCTGGCTCAATAGATGGATTCGATTAATTTAATTCTAGATTGGGTGCTTAGTGTTATATTCACTACATTAAGACCTTCCTTCATTATAGTTCATTATTATGTCATAAACCATATTAGATTTGTTGTGCAACCACAAGACCAATAATGGAGACTGATGTAATATTGATCTAGTACATAATGATGCTTACGGCATTTTGGATATACTGCTTTGTTGTATAACCATAAGGGCAGTTATATTTCATTATGACTGTATAGAAATGAAGAGTCCTACTTAATTAAAATATTATAGTTTATTGTGCTAATACAAGGCTATTGATATTTTAGAGGCCAAGAATATATTGAGAATTGCATGAGATGTAATTGAAAAGAGTTTCCTATCTTTGAACTTATAAAAGATTTATTATGCAACCACAAGACTTTTTATAAGAAATTAGGATCTCAATCCCACTAAGAAAAATGATTAGATTTTCTTGATTATCATATTTGAGGGTTTTGATATTCGATAAAATAGTGGAAGACATAATTAAATTAAAGTTCTCATTTAATTATGTATGTCATCATAAGTTGTTTGCTTATGTAATGTTCTTTATTATGTAGATTAAATGGTTTCTTCACTTTCACTATGTTCAATTTTGGATTCAAATAAGTTGATCGGTCCTAACTATGTAGATTGGCTGAGAAACCTAAAAATAGTACTTAGCCAAGAAAAGCTCTCCTATATTCTTGATGCCCCTGATTTTGAGCCATTAAAGGAAGATGTTACAGAGAAAGAAAAGTCCATATACAAGATGTGGTAAAATAATTCTCTTACTGTCAAGTGCATCATACTTGCCTCCATGAGTAATGAGTTACAGAGGCAGCATGATGGCATGGACACTTAGTCCATATTGCTCAACCTAAAAGAGCTTTATGGAGAACAAAGTAAAACTACTAGATATGAGATATTTAAAGCAGTTATTCCATGCCAAGATGGCAAAAGGTTCATCCGTGCAAGATCATGAGTTGATGGTAATTGATCTAATCACTCGATTAAGCCAATTTTGTTTTGTCATGGATGGAGAGTTGAGTTAAGATCTAATCCTGCAATCACTTCTAAAATTATTTTCTTAGTTTGTCATGAACTATGACATAAACAAACTAAATACTTTCCTGCCTGAGCTGTTAAATATGCTCAAAACAGCAGAGAGCCATATCAAGAAGGATAAGGCTCCTCTTTTTCTTGTAGATAGGATCTCCAAGATGAAGGCAGGCAAAAAGGATTCAAAGAGAAGGCTAAATCCAAAAGATGACAAAAATTTAAAAAAAAGAAGGAGAAGAAGGCTTCCGAATAGACAACCTAGTTTCACTGCGGTAAGGCAGATCATTGGAAGAGGAATTGCAAGGCTTACCTTGCAAATATGAAGACTGGTGCAAATAATGCACCAAAAGATATGTATGAGATACATACAATATTATCATTAAATTCTTTCATTTCAGACTCTTAGATATTAGATATCAGCTATGATTTTTATATCTTCAAATCTTTGCAGGGCTGTAGAAAATTAAGAGTTTGAAGAAGGATGACTTCGAGCTCTACGGTGCTGGAGGAGAGTCTATCCAAGTGAAAGCTGTAGGGATAAATATTTTAAAGTTATCTTCTGAAAAGATCTTAGAGCTAACAAATTATTATGATATGCCTAAGATTATTAAAAATATTTTATCTATATTCTTGTTATTAAAATAAGATTATAATCTTGATGTAACGAGCAATGGATGCTCTATCAAATATTCTAATGAAATTACATGCAATGGTATTTTTAACAATGGTTTGTTGACTCTATGTTTGGATGACAATATATTTAAATGTTGATGAAAATAGAAAACATAAGAGAGAAGACTTAAATAATACTTTACTTTGGCATTATCGGCTTGGTCATATTAGTGAGACTAGGATTAACAAGTTATACAAAGAAAGGTTCTTTGATCCTTATGGTTATGAATCAGTAAGAACTTGTGAATCGTGTCTCATGGATAAAATGACCAAGACTCCATTTAGTGGACATGGAGAAAAAATGAGTTATTAGGACTAGTATATACAGATGTATGTGATCCTATGATAACTCAGGCCAAAGGAGGATACTTTTATTTTATAATATTTGTTGATGATTTATCTTAATTTGGATATGTGTATCTTACTAAACATAAATCTGAAGCTTTTGATAAATTCAAAGAGTATCAAAGTATAGTCGAGAAACAAACTGGAAAGAGTATAAAAATCCTTTGATCTGATCGAAAAGGAGAATACTTATCTAATGAATTTCTAGACTATCTTAAAGTAAAAGAAATTCTCTCTAAATAGACTCCTTATATACCAGAGTTAAATGGTGTAGCTGAAAGGAGGAATCGTATCTTATTAGATATGGTACGATCCATGATATGCTTCACAGAATTATCTATTTTTTTTGGGATCATGCCTTAGAGACTGCAGTATACATCATGAATAGAATACCTTCTAAGTCTGTATCTAGCACTCCATATGAGATATGGAGAGATAAGAAACCTAATCTTAAGTATCTTAAGATATGGGGTTATCCAGTATATATCAAAAGAAATTTTGGACATAAGCTAGATACTAGAGTAGATAGATGTCTATTTATAGGATATTCTAGAGACAGTATGGGATATCTATTCTACCATCCTATTGAACAAAGGATATTTGTAAGTAGGCATGCCACTTTCATGGAAAAAGAGTTTATCCTAGAAAGAGGCAATGAAAGAAATATTAAACTTAGTGAAGTTCAAGAAAAATAAATAGATATTTTTCAACCAAATAAACATATAAATAAGGAATAACCAGAACATACGATTCCAATCCGTAGGTTTGATAGAGTGCGACATGCACTTATGAGGTATGGATTTGTTATTGAGAATAATGAAGCCCAAGTCATTGAGAATGATGAATCTCTAACCTATACGAAAGCTATCATGAGTAGGAACTCAGACAAATGTCTAGCTGCCATGTAATCCGAGATGGACTCCATGTACATCAACAAAGTATGAACTTTGGTGGATGTACCAGAGGATGTGAACCCTATTGGATGCAAATGGATCTATAAGAAAAAGATTGGAGTGGATGGCCAAGTTGAAACCTATAAAGCCAGATTAGTGGCTAAGGGTTTCAGGCAAAAACAAGGTGTAGATTATGATGAAACATTCTTACCTGTTGCCATGCTCAAATCAATTCAGATTATGCTTGCCATAGCAGCATACTATGATTATGAAATATAGCAAATGGATGTGAAGACTACTTTCCTTAATGATTTTCTTGAGAAGGAGGTCTACATGTCACAGCCAGAGGATTTTGTCTCAAATGAGAGACTAAATTAGGTATGCAAGCTTAAGAGATTCATTTATAGATTAAAACAAGCTTCAAGGAGTTGGAACATCCACTTTGATGTTATAGTTAAAGAGTTTGGCTTCATCAAGAATGTGGATAAACCATATGTGTACAAGAAGATTAGTAGGAACGCCATAGTTTTCTTGGTTCTGTATGTAGATGATATACTCATTGAAAATGATATCCCAATATTGCAATCGGTCAAGTTATGGCTATCAAATAAGTTTTCCATGAAAGACTTAGAAGAAGCATCCTATATACTTGGAATAAAGATCTATAGAGATAGATCTAAGAGGATGCTAGGCTTGTCTAAGTCTAGGTACATTAACTTAATACTGAAAATGTTCAGTATGGATGGGAGTAAAAGAGGTTACTTACTCATAAGTCAAGGCATACATCTCTCTAACAAGATGTCTCCTAAGATACCTAAAGAGAGAAATAGAATAAGTTCTATTCCTTATGCTTCGACTATAGGATCAATAATATATGCCATGTTATGTAGCAGGCCTGATGTTGCTTATACTTTTGGTACAGCCAGTAGATTTTAGGCTAATCCAGGAGAGGATCATTGGAAAGCTGTGAAAAATATTCATAAGTACTTTAGAAGGACTAAGGATATTTTTCTGGTATATGGTGGATCTGATCTCAAACTAAAAGAATATTCTGACTTAAGTTTTCAATCAGATTTAGATGATAGCAAATCTATTTTAGGATATATCTTTACTCTGAATGGTGGAGCAGAAAGTTGGAAGAGTATCAAGTAGCCAACTATAGCTGACTCAACCACTGAGGTAGAGTATATAGCTGCATGTGAAGCCATCAAGGAAGCTATGTGGATGAAGAAGTTCATCACTGAATTGCGTATTATTCGAGATTGAGAACCCAGAACCACTTTACTATGATAATAATGGAGCAGTTGCTCAAGCAAAGAAACTAAGATCTCATTATAAATCCAAGCATATTCTGAGATGCTTTCATCTCGTTCATGAAATAATCGAGAGACAAGATATTGTCATTGAATGAGTAGATACAAAGAACAACATAGCAGACCTGTTCACTAAGGCTCTACCATAGTAGCAATTTGATCGCCACCTTGATTGTATGGGGTTAAAATATAAGGATGATTGGCTTTAGTGCAAGTGGGAGATTGAAAGGAATATGCCCTCAAGCCAATCGAAATATATATTTTGATGGGATATTCTTTTGTCTTCTAAACTCATGTAATGATAATTTTATATTAAATAAAGGTATTTATTTCATCATATGCTGTATTTTAATTATTTTATTTTAAGATTATGATAAACTTCATAATTTAGGACTATGATTTTAGGATTATGATGAGATCATACCAGTGAGACCTAAAATCTTAAAATCCTAATTTAATTATTCTTACTCGATGGAACATTAAGTTGGGGATCAATGTTTTTGATAAGACTGGCACATCCTATGTATGCTTGATAGAGAGGGTGATTGATCTCACAATCACTTGTGTATGACACTAATATAAGAATATGGATGATCATTAGAGAATGAGTTCACTGAATTGATCCAACTCGAGAATATTTAATGAAGTCTTATCAACATGTCAATAAATGGTTCTCATAGTGGGAGTTGTGCATGTAATCCTTTGATCTGAGACTATTATAGAACCTTGTATCCATGAATCTATGTTTTGGTTCATACTCATTCATGACTTAGTCATGTATGGGATGATTTGAATATGGTAGATTGTATTTGGAGGTTGTGAGTAGGTCAACATAGAATCGATAACTCCTAGTAAGAGGAGATTGCATCCTACTTGCTTCAATTGAATGATGATTCAGGAAGACTTTGATCAAAGCACGATGAAAATTAAAAATGATTTCTAATATTTCATTAATCGAATGATCATCATATGATTGGAAGAAAAATGAATATGAAATTAGATTTGACATGATTCCATTTTCATAGTCATATTTGGGATGCAAGGTGATCGAAGGATTCTATTGCATGGTAACTTTCCACTAAAGGATTTTTTGGTATTTTCATCAAAATTTCATATCTTCTAGATAGACATGATATGTTGCTAGATGTCAATCTTGCTTTATAGGATCGATCAAATTAAAGAGTTTAATTTGATCATTAATTAGAAAGTGTTTTAATTGATCAAATCGGGTTAGCTAGTTTTGACCTAAATCGGTTGGGTTGAGTTCTAACCAAATTAGGTCAAATTGCACCTGGATCCACTACTGGCTAGATGTAGAATCTAATGGGTCACATACAAAGAGAATTGATCAAAGGTCTAATTGGATTAGATCATGTTTGTAGGTTAAATATGCTAGTACATATTACAAACCCTAGCACCTAGATTCGAATTGGGTTCCAATTTGGGCTAATTAAATCTAATTTGAGTCAAATCAAATTTGGCTATTTGATTGGATTGATCCTTGGCTTGATGACCAAGGTATAGGCATCATCTAACAGCAATCCATGCGCCAAAGACTCTCTCTCTTGGCATGTGAGGTATTGGTTTATGCGCTTGGGACATGTGGTGCATGGAAGTGTTTTGATGCCATCTACCTTCATTTATTTCACGTAAATTTTATGTTACATGGACTTTAGATGAAGAGAGGGTGCAGAAGAGTCCTTCTGCTTATGCATCTCTTTGTTGGTTATCTAAAAATTGGATAAGGACTAACTCTTTGCCGCCCCCTTTGTTGTAGGCACCTCTTGGACCAAGTCAAACACCTTGGAGCTTTGACTTTTCCATGCCCAAGTTTTCCATGCCATCTTTTGATTTGGCACCATCCTTTTAGATCTTTGGATCAGCATTTGATGCTGATCAACAGTAGAAATTAATCGCACCAATATGAAAGAGTTGCGACTCTTCGAAAGAAAGTTACGTAGAATTTTATGAAGAGTCCTTCTGCTTTAAGAAACCTCTTCATATTAATTTTTTGAATTTTACGTAGCATTTTCTTCTGATGGGGCATGATATTTTTGAATGGCATGAGATGAGAATAAGGAATGGGTGTGAGAAATTTTTGATGGCACCCCTACGTACATTATAAAAAGGGGTGCACTCTGGGAGTCCAAATTATTTAGAACTCTCTCCTTCTTGCTTACATACTCTCCCTAATTGTCTAATTTCTCTCTTTCTTTCCTTATTAAGTCAAAGTCCTATTAAAGGACAAGAGGTCTGCTTTAGGACAAGGGCTTAGGAATAGAGTAAAAATGGATAAGGAGAATAGAAAGAAAGGAAAGGATAGGCCAGGAGGGTGACAACAAAAGTTAAAGAAGGTTATGCTTAAATAATTAAAGTTCTTATCATAAAAATTTTAATTAAAATAATTAGAGATGCTAGTGGCTTGATCGAGTCTCCATGTGGATCAACGTTGGAGGATGAACACGTGGGCACCTGGTGGAACCCCTGACGGACTGCTGCCAATGATCAGGATCAAGTTAGGGTTTAGGGATCAGAGATATGTTCCAATACTTTTATTTATGTTATAAATGCATATTATATAATTTAAATTCTAATAAGATGTTCCTAGATTTTGGGTTTGATTTTATGATTTCATAAGTTTGCTTTGAAATTCATGCTTTCGCCCTGTACACTAAATCCTACAGAATTGTAGTAGCGTGCCACCTTCTGTTTATATGTTGTCATCCAAATTTGAGCCTTTTCTTGCTTCTCTTTTAATAGATCAAGATTTGCTTTTAGATCTTGTGAATTATTCTATTCATTAAAGGCTTCAACTCGCACTGAGGGAAGTCTAAGCTCAACTGGGATGACTGCCTCTGCTCCAAAATCTAAAGCAAATGGGGTTTTTCTAGTTAGCAACCTTTGGATAGTCCTATAGGCCTAGAGAATATGATAGAGTTCATCCACCCATGTTCCTTTTACCTTTTCAAGCCTTGTCTTGATCCCTTGCAATAGACTCCTGTTGGTTACCTTAACTTCGTCGTTTGCCTATGGGTGAGCTACTGATGTAAAATGATGGGAGATGTTCAGGTCTTCACAAAACTCGACAAATCTTGCTCCTGCAAATTGGCATCCATTATTAGTGATAAGAGGTTGAGGTAGGCCAAATCTATAGACTATCGACTTTCAGACGAAGTCTTGCACTTTAGCTTTAGTAATCTTTGCCAGAGGTTCGATCTCAACCCACTTGATGAAGTAATCCACTACTACTAAAAAATTTTTTTGTTGTCCAGATGCTATGGGAAAGGGCCCAAGTATGTCCATCCCCCATTATACAAATGGCTAAGGAGCGCTCAGGGGTGTGAGTTGTGAAGCTGGCTGTCTCTAAATGTTAGCATTTTTCTAACATCGATCACATTTCTTCACATAATTGGTGGCTTCTTATTGCATAATCGGCCAGTAGTATCCTTAATGGAGCAGTTTGTAGGGGATCTGGTCCCAAGATGATTTTCACATATACCTTCATGAACTTTCTTTAGTACCTAACCAGCTTTAGAAGGTTAGAGACATTTGAGAAGAGGCAAGAAATATAACCTCTTGTATAATTTATTCTCATATAGAACATAACGAGAGGCTTGATTTCTCAATCTTCAAGCTTCTTTAGAATCTTTGGAGAGAATTCCATCTTTAAGGTATAGAATTAGAGGGTCAACCTAGCTGGGCTCATGGTCGACCTGCATTACTGTCTAGAATTCTTCCAAACTTGGATACTATAGAACCTCAAAGAAGACTTCTTTCAGCAATTCACTTGGAGCCAAGGTAGCTAATTTCGAGAGAAGGTCCACCCTAGTATCTTTTGCTCTGAAAATTTGCTAAATATTGAAGCTACTAAAGGCTGAGATCAAGCTCTTCATCTTTTCAAGTACTTTATTATACTTTCCTTCTGAGCTTCATAAGTACCATCGACCTACCCCACTATCAATTGGGAATTACAATAGACTTTCACATGGTCTGCTTTCAATTCTTTAGCTATTCTTAATCCTATGATTAGCTTCATATTCTATCCCATTATTTGTTGCTGGGAATTAAAATTGTCACACGTATTTAGCAATAATTTCTTCTGGATTAATTAGAATTAGGCTCGTGCCTACTCCTAAGGCATTGGATTAGCCATCAACATATAGTGCCTAGAAGTTTTTAGGAAGATCTATTCTTTCTTCAAGAGAGTTTGGTTACAAACTAGGAGCACAAACTTCTTGCTGCTCAGATTTGGCAAGATTTGGAATGGTGCATTCTATTATGAAGCAGCTAGTATCTGAGCTTTAATGGAAGGCCAAGGTTGGAAGTTGATATCGAACTCGGTGAGCTCGATTGCCCACTTTGCTATTTTTCTAGAGGTTTCAGATATGTGAAAAACTACTTTAATAGGTTGATCAGTAAGAAGCCTGACCATATATCCTTGAAAATAAGGTCAGAGCTTTCTGGCTGCAATCAATAAAACATAGGTTAGATTTTCTAATTTTGTATACCTTATTTCTACATTCCTCAGAACTCGACTTATGTAGTAGATAGGCTTCTTGATTTTTGCCTCTTCTCTAATCAGGATAGCTCCAATTGCTGAATGTGACACCGCCAGATATAGAAATAGTTGTTCATCAGGTTTGGGTTTGGCAAGGAGAGGAGGTGAGCTCAGATAGTGCTTCAACTTTTTGAAGGCTTGTTAGCATTTAAGAGTCCAGCAAAAGTTCTTTGGCTGCTTGAGCACTGGAAGAAGGGCATACATTGCTCAGTCAATCTTGAGACAAAGTGATTTAGAGCTGCAACTTTTTTCGTTAGGTGTTGAACCTCCTTTATTATTTTTGGTGCAGTCATTTCTTGGATGGCCCTGATCTTTTTGAGATTTGCTTCAATGCCATGCCTTGACACCATGAACCCTAGAAACTTTTTCAAAATTACTCTAAAAGCATATTTGGTTAGATTCAGCTTCATCTTGTACTTGTGGAGAGTGCTAAAGGTCTCTTCTAAGTCGATAATATGATTTGATGAAGATCGGCTTTTGACTAGCATGTCATCTATGTAGACTTTCATATTATGGACGATCTGCTCCTTGAAGATCTTATTTAACATGTGCTGGTATGTCACACCTACATTTAACCGAGGTCATAACCCATAACAAAAAGACCATGATCAATAATTAAAGTAGTTTTTTCCTTATCTTTTGTGCCATCTGATAAGTGATAAAAATATACTAATAAAAGTATTAAATTATAAAATAAATTAATTTATTTTATTAAAAATTAATACTTTTATTAATTTTATATAGGAAAGAAGGCCACCAATGTGAAGATCTTATTTTTCTGATTCAGATGAAATAAATTTCAGGCAAAACGGACTTCAAACGAGCCCAGAATTGAATTTCAAAAAAAAAAAAAAACCAAACCGACGCAACGCTGACGTCAGGATGACGTCAGCATTTTTCGCGGCGCACGGTGGACCATTTGAAGGGCAATTCGGGAATTTCACAGCAAGAAGGCGCGCTCTGATTGGCTGAAGAACGCGGCGGTCCATGCAACACCGGGCTCGCGCATGGTCCACGGAGGGCAATTTGGGAATTCTTGGCTGATCCAACGGGCGGTTTTCACTGAAACTTGATCGGACGGCCGAAAAGAAGGCGCTGATGGATGGCATCCATAGCTCCCGATCGAGATCCAACGGCTGAGATTCATCCCGACGTTAAACTAAAGATCAGAAGGCTTCTTTCAACACGATCGGATGGCCCAGATTCGATCCAACGGTTGATCCAATGGCTGATATTAAATCCGACTTGATCTGGGTTATTTTAAGGGTTTTTGAGTGGTTTTTGGACCGTTTGATCAACATCTAATGGCCAGAATTACCCAGATCTTAATTTGAGTTGTTTTGGGAGTCTTAAACCTAATTTTTGATGGATTTTGGGGGAAAATCAAACTCTTTATCTATAAAAAAAGTTTGTTGTCGTGAAAAAAAGAGGAATCAGAGAGAGACAGAAAGAGAGAAATAGAGAGAGAGAAAGAGAGAGAGGGAGAAAAAGAGAAAAAAAGAAAGAGAGAGGAGAGAGATAGAAAGAGAAGAGTAATTTGTGAGAAAATCAAAAAGGGTTTTTGATTTTTTTCGACAATCAAGACATCGATCAAGGAGCCTCTTCTTCTTCGCCAAGTTCTCCACATCAAGAGCAGCAGACAATCAATTTCAGCAATCAAACAGTCTAATTTCTCTATGCTTTTTATTTTATTTGCTATTTTTGAACTTTGTTATCATGAACTAAATTTTCTTTTACTAAGGCTAAGGTGTAGCCACTCTTTTGATGCAATATTCAGTATGATTTATTTTTAAATTTTATTCATGAGGAGTATATAAATCTGATCTTAATGCTTTTAGATTACTGGCCATCTTCTAATTGATCTGATGAACATAGATATTATGGACCAAGTACATCTATGTTAATGCTTCTTGATTATATACCTTGTATTATGAATCAAATTAGAATTCATATGCATGCGGGAAATTTTAGTGCGCTTTGGACGCAGCGTATTTTAATTAGAGGGTTTCACAAAACCTTAATGCATTAATATTTATTTAAATTACACCTGGACCAAAGGATAATTAATAAATATTAATAGTTTTGCTATGCCTGGACCAAAGGGTAGTGAATAAATTAGGAGACTCCACCGTCACATGAAATAAAATTAATCTAAAAATCTGAATATTGTATTGACTGAGTTGGTGAACCGATTGCCTTAGTAATCCATTGCTCTTGAAGTTTAAAACCCTAATAATTTACACTCTCTCTATTTAATTAAAAACTTTTAATTATTTTTTTTTATTTTTTTTAATTTCTTATTCTCATAAATCGATCTTCTAAATAAAGCATAGGAAAGAGCTTTTCAGTACTTATTTTCCAATCCTCTAGGGATGATACTCTACTCATTCACTTTATTACTTGATCGACTGGTGCACTTGCCATAGCTATAAATTAGCACGCATCAAGTTTTTGGCACCGTTGCCGGGGATTGTGTCTAAAATAATATTAAAATTTTGATCCTAGCTTTACTTTAGAAATTTATTTTTAATTTTTATTATTTAAAAAAAAAAATTTAGTGCATGACACGTACTGGACATAGTAACTTACTACCTTTAGATCCAGAAATTGAAAGAACCATTAGAAGACTACAACAAGAGAAGAAACATGGCAGCTGAAGATCCTAACGACATCAATCTAGGATTGGATATGGCGACTGAAGGACAGCATGAAGCTATTCGACCAGTACATCATCCATTAAATGATTACATCACACCATCTGTAGCCGATGCAGCTTCGAGCATCAGGAGACCGCCTGTACGAGCAAACAACTTCGAAATAAAATCGACGATGATCCAGATGATTCAATCAACTGTCCAATTCAGTGGACACGTGCATGATGATCCGAATGCCCATATTTCTAATTTTCTTGAACTTTGTGATACTTTTAAAATTAATGGGGTGTCGGATGATGCTATTAGATTAAGGTTATTTCCTTTCTCTTTATGGGATAAAGCTAAAAGTTGGCTTCATTCTCTTCCTGCAGGTTCTATCACAACTTGGGATGTCCTAGCCCAAAAATTCTTAGCCAAGTACTTTCCACCTTCCAAGACTGCTAAGATGCGCAACGATATCACTTCTTTTATGCAGATGGACATGGAGACACTATATGAGGCTTGGGAGCATTTCAAGGAACTGCTGAGGAGATGTCCACATCATCAACTACCCGTATGGCTTCAGGTACAAACTTTCTATAATGGTTTATCTCCTACTAATCGATTCTATGATTGATGCAGCAGCAGGAGGAACCATTAATCGAAAAAATGGAGGAAGAAGCCTTTCGATCTGATCGATGAGATGGCATCAAATAGCTATCAATGGCAGACAGAACGCATGATGCCAAAAAGACTAGCAGCTGTGCAGGGAGTAGATTGCGTGCCAACCTTACTAGCTGAAATTGCAGCCCTTAGAGCCGAAGTCAACAACTTAAAGGGAACAGCTATGCATGTTCAGAGCATTACTTGTGACCTGTGTGGAGGAGGACATGATACGAGCAATTGCCAGACAGGTAATCCTTTTGCTAAAACAACTGATACAGCTAATTATATTGGTAATTTTTTCAGGCCGCAACAAAACAATCCCTACTCCAACACATACAATCAAGGGTGGAGGCAGCACCCAAATTTCTCATGGAGCAATCAAAATGCAGCACAACAGCCACCCCCGGGATTCCAAGTACCTGAAAAGAAGTCCAACATGGAAGAGCTGATGGTCAAATTTATGCAAAACCAAGAAGCAACTATAAAAAATTTGGAAGCCAAACTTAGGCAGGACCAAACAGCAGCAATTCGAAACTTGGAGATGCAAATAGGTCAAATGGCTAAGATAATCTCCGAGAGACCTCAAGGATCCTTGCCAAGCAATACGGAGACAAATCCAAGGGAGCAAGTCAATGCTATCACCCTAAGAAGTGGTACAAAGCTGGAGGAGCCACATCAGAAGAATGAGACTGAAGAGCCAACTACAAATAAGGAACCATCAACTAAAATTCGTCAGTCACCAAAACAACCAGCAGATGGATGGTCTCCAGGTATACGGTTTGCTGATCCAAATGTGAAGCCCTACGTGCCGCCACTACCATTCCCAGAGAGACAAATACAGCATCCAGATAAGGAAATTTTCTAACTTTTTCAAAATTTTAAAGAATTTACATATTAATATTCCTTTTGTAGATGCTATTACTCAAATGCCCAGGTATGCCAAGTTTCTCAAAGAAATCCTTAACAAATAAGAAAAAGCTGAAGGAGCATGAGAGAATAAATTTGAATGAAGAATGCTCAGCAATACTTCAAAATAAATTACCACAGAAGCTTAAAAGATCCAGGGAGTTTTACTATCCCCTGCATTATTGGTGATTGTAGTTTTGATAAAGTTTTATGTGATTTAGGAGCAAGCATTAATCTCATGCCTTTTTCTATTTTCAGGAAGCTGGGTCTAGGAGAACCAAAGCCTACCACTATTACTCTTCAATTAGCCGACAGATCCATTAAATATCCAAGAGGTATAGTGGAGGATGTCTTGGTAAAGGTAAACAAGTTTATTTTTTCCTGTTGATTTTATTGTTCTTGATATGGAAAGAAGATTATGATGTACCCCTTATTTTAGGGAGACCCTTTTTAGCTACTGGAGGAGCTTTAATAGATGTTCAACAAGAAAAATTAATTCTTAGAGTCCAAGATGAACAAGTTACTTTTAATGTTTTCAAAGATACTAAACATCCTGATGATAATCAAACTTATTTTCTAATTGATATTATTGACAATCCATTATATGAGAATTCTGTAGAAAATAGGTTTGAGACTATAAAAGCGAGCAATGTCAAATTGAAAGAGGACTCGAATCAAACATGAAAGTATTCCAATTGAAGTGGCACCAGATTGATCCACTTTAGAACTCAAAGAAAGTCAAGCTGAAGACTATAAATCAGAACTACTAGATAGGTTGTTTCTTTTCTTTTTAGTTTTGATCATTTTTTTTTCTTTTATTTTTCAGTAATTTATTGTTGCTCTTTTACTGCTCTGGTGTGTATTTTCAATTTTGCAGAAAAATCAATGAGAGCTCAAGCAAAATTTCAAAGCTCCAAAGAACCAGACTGAACCAAATCAGGTGTATTCCTTCCTATCCTTTATTGCACCCTTTATTTTTCTTTCTCCTTTAAGACAATGTAGAATAAGTTAAAAAAAAAAAAAACCATGTGTCAAGAAGAAAATCTTGAGCAAGATAAACTGGATAAGTGATAAAAGATAGAATTATTTGCTAATGAATGTAATGAGTTAAAGAAGTAGATTAGTTGGTCAACTTTTAGCAGCCTACTTAGGTCATTAAAAGATTATTAGCACTTTTTAATTGCACATGCACACTAACAAGGCAAAGTAGGTATTGATTATAAGGCCAACTGAGGATTCAATTATCACTAAAAATTGGTAATTAATATACATTCTAATCAAAGAAACTTGAATTTAAGGAAAGAGCTACCTGCCTATAAATAAAGTGCAAAAGATAGAGTATATGTGGATTGCCCAAAGCCTAGTAACTGGGTCTCTGCACCTAGGTCAAGTGTGAAAATTCACGTAAAATGGTGAAGGAAAGGCCAGGATGCTCAGCACAGTAAAAAAAAAAAAAAAAAGAAAAGAAAAGGCAGTGTGAAAGCTACCTTAATTCATGAGTATAAAATTGAGAATGTATAGAAAATTGACCAAAATAGGTGATAAGAGAGGATACTTTTGTTCTTTTAATTTAATACTGAAATGCTAAAGTTAGTCATCACGAACACAAGTGCTATAGATCTTTGATGTACTCTAAGAAAGTTTTTAATTGTATTGACTGAAAAATTTGCTTCTGAAGCTCAATGCTTAGTTAGCAGTATTTTCTAAACTTTTTGACCTTTAATCCTAGATTTTATCTTTGTGATGGATAATCTTATTGAAACATGGTATTAAATAAAACATTGCTAAGGGACTAGCAATGACTAAGTTGGGGGGTGTGATAAGTGGTAAAAATATACTAATAAAAGTATTAAATTATAAAATAAATTAATCTATTTTTTAGAAATTGATACTTTTATTAATCTTATGTAGGAAAGAAGGCCACCAATGTGAAGATCTTATTTTTCTTGGTTCAGATGAAATAAATTTCAGGCAAAACGGACTTCAAACGAGCCCAAAATTGAATTTCAAAAAAAAAAAAAAAACCGCCGACGCAACGCTGACGTCAGCATTTTTCGCGGCGCACGGTGGACCATCTGAAGGGTATTTCAAGAATTTCACAGCAAGAGGCACGCTCTGATTGGCTGAAGAACGCGACGGTCCATGCAACACCGGGCTCGCGCATGGTCTACGGAGGGCAATTTGGGAATTTTGGCTGATCCAACGGGCGGTTTTCACTGAAACTTGATCGGACGGTCGAAAAGAAGGCGCTGATGGACGGCATCCGCAGCTCCCGATCGAGATCCAATGGCTGAGATTCATCCTGACATTAAACTAAAGATCAGAAGGCTTCTTTCAATGCGATCGGACGGCCCAGATTTGATCCAACGGTTGATATTAAATCCGACTTGATCTGGGTTATTTTAAGGGATTTTTGAGTGGTTTTTGGACCGTTTGATCAACATCTAATGGCCAGAATTATTCAGATCTTAATTTGAGTTGTTTTAGGAGTCTTAAACCTAATTTTTGATGGATTTTGGGGGGAAATCAAACTCTTTATCTATAAAAAAGAGTTTATTGTCGTGAAAGAAGAGAGGAATCAGAGAGAGATGGAAAGAGAGAAATAGAGAGAGAGAAATAGAGAGAGGGAGAAAAAGAGAAAAAGAGAAAGAGAGAGGAGAGAGGTAGAAAGAGAAGAGTAATTTGTGAGGAAATCAAAAAGGATTTTTGATTTTTTTTCGACAATCAAGACATCGATCAAGGAGCATCTTCTTCTTCACCAAGTTCTCCACATCAAGAGCAGCAGACAATCAATTTCAGCAATCAAACAGTCTAATTTTTCTATGCTTTTTATTTTATTTGCTATTTTTGAACTTGTTATCATGAACTAAATTTTTTTTTACTAAGGCTAAGGTGTAGCCACTCTTTTGATGCAATATTCAGTGTGATTTATTTTTAAATTTTATTCATGAGGAGTATATAAATCTGATCTTAATGCTTTTAGATTACTGGCCATCTTCTAATTGATCTGATGAACATAGATGTTACGGACCAAGTACATCTATGTTAATGCTTCTTGATTATATACCTTGTATTATGAATCAAATTAGAATTCATATGCATGCAGGAATTTTAGTGCGCTTTGGATGCAGCGTATTTTAATTAGAGGGTTTCACAAAACCTAATGCATTAATATTTATTTAAATTACACCTAGACCAAAGGATAATTAATAAATATTAATAGTTTTGCTATGCCTGGACCAAAGGATAGTGAATAAATTAGGAGACTCCACCGTCACATGAAATAAAATTAATCTAAAAATTTAAATATTGTATTGACTGAGTTGGTGAACCGATTGCCTTAGTAATCCATTGCTCTTGAGTTTAAAATCCTAATAATTTACACTCTCTCTATTTAATTAAAAACTTTTAATTATTTTTTTTATTTTTTTAATTTCTTATTCTCATAAATCGATCTTCTAAATAAAGCATAGGAAAGAGCTTTTCAGTACTTATTTTTCAATCCTCTAGGGATGATACTCTACTCATTCACTTTATTACTTGATCGACTGGTGCACTTGCCATAGCTATAAATTAGCATGCATCACCATCCAGATTTGGTTGTAGTTGGAGAAGGCATCAATGAAAGTGAGAAGCTCGTGGCCCAAAATAGCATCCATCAGTTGATCAATTCTGGGTAGGAGGTAGCTATCCTTTGGATAGGCTTTATTCAGATTTGTGAAGTCTATGCACATCCTCTATTTGCCATTCGCCTTCTTGACAACGATCACGTTTGCAATCCAGTCCAGGTAGGATACCTCCTGGATAAATTGGGCTTTGAGAAGCTTATCTACATTATCTACATCTGCTGCTTTGGTGTAAAGCTGCGCTTCTTTTATTTTACTGACCGACGTTTGAGATCCACGCCCTGGCTAAGGTTTTGCTATATTGAAATATAATGATACATTCTTCTCTAACTCTTGGAGTGGTCAATCCCATCTGGATTACATACCAACTTTATAAGTACTTGACTGTAGCCAGAAGCTTTTCATTACTGAATTAGAAATTTAGTTAGTTTTACCAAAGCACGATGAGTTGTTTGCAAGCGACCAAGGTGATCTCAGATCTAAGGAACACTTATACCAATATCCCATCAAAGATATTCTCGATAGTAGAATGCTCTAGAGTTGATCACATTCAATGATGATGTACCCTTACATCTTACCTGTATGCCATACCAGTGTCTCCATACATTTTAGTTAAGAGGACAACCAACCTATATGGCACATAGTGACCTATGCTCGATAGATGTTATCATCCTTATTAACAGCCTATCATTTGGTCGTAAATAGTTTTAAGGACTAATCGATAAATCCTCTCTTTATCGAACCTAAATAGTCCTAAGAACTTCATCACAACAATGGAGTTCATTAGAAGATAAAAATTTTATGATAAAAATACTAAAATAATTATATTATTTATCTTCTTGATTATATACCTTATATTATGAATCAAATTAGAATTCATATGCATGCAGGAATTTTAGTGCGCTTTGGATGCAGCGTATTTTAATTAGAGGGTTTCACAAAACCTAATGCATTAATATTTATTTAAATTACACCTGGACCAAAGGATAATTAATAAATATTAATAGTTTTGCTATACCTGGACCAAAGGATAGTAAATAAATTAAGAGACTCCACCGTCACATAAAATAAAATTAATCTAAAAATTTGAATATTGTATTGACTGAGTTGGTGAACCGATTGTTTAGTAATCCATTGCTCTTAAGTTTAAAATCCTAATAATTTACACTCTCTCTATTTAATTAAAAACTTTTAATTATTTTTTTTATATTTTTTTAATTTCTTATTCTCATAAATCGATCTTCTAAATAAAGCATAGGAAAGAGCTTTTCAGTACTTATTTTCCAATCCTCTAGGGATGATACTCTACTCATTCACTTTATTACTTGATCGACTGGTGCACTTGCCATAGCTATAAATTAGCATGCATCACCATCCAGATTTGGTTGTAGTTGGAGAAGGCATCAATGAAAGTGAGAAGCTCGTGGCCCAAAATAGCATCCATCAGTTGATCAATTCTGGGTAGGAGCTAGCTATCCTTTGGATAGGCTTTATTCAGATCTGTGAAGTCTATGCACATCCTCTATTTGTCGTTCGCCTTCTTGACAATGATCATGTTTGCAATCCAGTCCAGGTAGGATACCTCCTGGATAAATTGGGCTTTGAGAAGCTTATCTACATTATCTACAATGGCCTTCTGCTGCTTTGGTGTAAAGCTGCGCTTCTTTTATTTTACTGACCGACGTTTGAGATCCACGCCCTAGCTAAGGTTTTGCTATATTGAAATATAATGATACATTCTTCTCTAACTCTTGGAGTGGTCAATCCCATCTAGATTACATACCAACTTTATAAGTACTTGACTGTAGCCAGAAGCTTTTCGTTACTGAATTAGAAATTTAGTTAGTTTTACCAAAGCACGATGAGTTGTTTGCAAGCGACCGAGGTGATCTCAGATCTAAGGAACACTTATACCAATATCCCATCAAAGATATTCTCGATAGTAGAATGCTCTAGAGTTGATCACATTCAATGATGATGTACCCTTACATCTTACCTATATGCCATACCAGTGTCTCCATACATTTTAGTTAAGAGGATAACCAACCTATATGGCACATAGTGACCTATGCTCGATAGATGCTATCATCCTTATTAACAGCCTATCATTTGGTCGTAAATAGTTTTAAGGACTAATCGATAAATCCTCTCTTTATCGAACCTAAATAGTCCTAAGAACTTCATCACAACAATGGAGTTCATTAGAAGATAAAAATTTTATGATAAAAATACTAAAATAATTATATTATTTATTAATAAATTAATTATAATTATAATATAGATCAACCATCAATAGATTGATGATTGGCTTTGGAACATATTTTTCAACAAGTCCTACTTATCCTAAAGCCACTCGGTACAGTATCTAATACCCATTTTTGACTTGTGGTTGTCGAACTTCTTTATCGCTAGGGCTTTTGTGAAGGAGTCGGTCAGGTTCTCCTTTTCGTCGATCTTCTGAAAGTCGACGTCACCTTGATCTAGGATCTTTCAGACCGAGATAAAGTGGCACAATATATGCTTCGTCTGCTAGTGTACATTGGTTTGTTTGTCTGAGCAATGGCACCAGTGCTGTCGCAGTAGAGTAGGACCGGACCATTAGGCTAGGGTGCTACTCTGAGCTCGGTGATGAATTTTCTAAGCCACACAGCTTCCTTCATGGCATCTAATGCTACGATGTACTCTGCTTCACAAATAGAGTCTGCCATAGTATGCTGCTTGAAATTCTTCTAGTAGATGGCTCCACCATTTAGAGTAAAGATGTAACCAAACACTCTTCTACTGTCATCATGGTCAGATTGAAAACTAGAGTCTGTAAATTTCATAAGTTTTAGATCTGACTCACCATAAACAAACCATTGATCATTAGTATTTTTTAAATACTTAAGGATGGCTTTAACCATTTTTCAGTGATTTTTTCTAGAATCAGATTAGTATCTACTCACTACTCCTAGTGAGTATGCCACATCTGATCTTGTACATGTCATGGCTAGATCCCATTATCAAAGCATATAGGACTCTACTCATATGCTCTCTCTTTAGGAGTTGTTTGACAATCCTTCTCAGAGAGAAAAATTCCATGGCCCATCGGGAGATAGCCCTTTTTGAAATTCTCCATATTGAACCTCTTCAGTACAATATCTATGTATGTGGATTGGGATAACTCAAGCATCCTTTTAGATCTATCCCTATAGATCTTTATCCATAGGATATAGGATGCTTCACCTAAGTCCTTCATAGAGAACTATGATGACAACTAAACTTTTATTCTCTATAGTGTGGGGATGTCATTTTTTATTAAGAGAATATCATCTACGTACAAAATAAGAAATATCATTACTGGACCATTTGCCCATTTGTAAATGCAGGGCTCTGCTCCATTCTTAATAAAGCCATATATTTTGATCACTTTATCAAAACACATGTTCCAACTTCGAGATGCTTGCTTCAATCTATAAATAGATCTCTGATGTTTATATACCTTAGACTCATCTATGGATGTGAACCCTCAGATTGTATCATATATACCTCTTCGGTCAGCTCTCCCTTCAGGAAAGCTATCTTCATATCCATCTACCAGATCTCATAATCCAGATGGCCAGCTATCGCAAGCATTATCTAAATGGATTTAAGCATTGCCACATCTAAATGGGCTTTATAGGTCTTTATCTTTCCATCTATGTTTCTCTTCCTTTTGAAGATCCAGTTACACCCAATGGATTTAACTCTTTCGGATGGATCAACCAATATCCACACATTGTTGACCTTTACGGACTTCATTTCAAATTTCATGGCTTCGAGCCATTTCTCAAAATTAGGTCTCTGCATTGCATCCATGTAGATGATCAAATCCTCATCGTTCTCAGCGAGTTTGATGGGATCACCATCTTAGATTAAGAAACCATAGTATCTATCTGACTGACGTGGTATTCTATCGGATCGTCTTAATGGTGTAGGTACATTAGGCTCTAGATCTGATCTAATGAAATCTAACTCAAGTTCAGCTATAGGTGTTGGTCTTTCTACCTATTGAACTTCATCAAGTTTAATCTTAGAGGCAATAGTTCTTTCACCAAAGAACTCCTTTTCTGAAAAATTGTCTTAAGACTGATGAACATCTTTTGTTCTTCAGCATGGCAGAAATAGTAACACTTACTTTCTTTAGGATATCCTATAAACACACACTTATCAGACCGGGATCCAAGCTTATCTATATGCAAACATTTGACATAGGCCAGACAACTACAAACCCATAGGTAAGAGAGTGTAGGCCTACGCCCAGTCCATATCTCATATGGAGTCTTTGTGATAGACTTACTTGGTATATTGTTCAATATATAACATGCAGTCTCAAGAGTATAATCCTAAAATGAAATAGGCAGACTAGCAAACTCCATCATGGATCGAACCATATCTAACAAGATTTAATTTCTTCTTTTCGATACACCATTATGCTGTGGTATTCTAGTAGGAGTCCATTATAAGAGCATCTCATTCTCTCCTAGCTATGTCAAGAACTCATTGGATAGATATTCACCTCCTCAATCCGATCGAAGAGTTTTAATACTCTTTCTAGTTTATTTTCTACTTCACTTCGGAATCTTTTGAACATTTCAAATAAATCTGACTTATGTTTCATCAGATAGACATATCCATACCTGGATAGATCATCTTTGAAAGTGATGAAGTAGAAATATCCATCTCTAGCACTTGTACTCATAGGTCCACATACATCAGTATGTACTAGACCTAAGAGCTTAGTGGCTCTTTCATCTTTTTCAGTAAAAAGTGATTTGATCATTTTTCTAAGAAAACAAGACTTACAGGTTGGAAGTGATTCACAACCACTGACTTCGAGGATTTCCTCTTGGGTCAACCTATTTATCCTGCTCTTGTTAATGTGACCTAGCCTACAGTGCCATAGGCAGATATCAGAGATATTATCTAATCTAGGATATTTTCTAGAAGTGACATTATACTCATGACTGTGATAAAATATAAATATCATTTCTTTACTATCCTTGCATTATTATAATGTTATTTATAATGATATCATAATAATCTTTTTTTATAGATAAATGATAACCATCTTTAGCTAAAAGGCCAATAGAGATTATATTCATCAGAAAGGAAGGATAATAATGATATTCATTTAAAGAAATAATATTAGTATTGATAATAAGTTGAACTATTCCCATAGCTAGAACTACAACAGACCTTCCATCTCTAACATTCAGGAATCGCTCATTATTTTCAAATCTTCTACTAATTTAAAGTTCTTGCAATATATTACAATATAGAATGAACTTTCGGTACCTAATACCCAAGTAGAAATATCATAAATAAAAAAATTATAAGATACTATTATATAACATCCTTGATCAGCAACTACTTGCTTATCTCTCTTATTCAACCTATTGGGATTATGAAAATAAAGATACTAAGGATAGTTCCTATTCCAATGCCCTTGCTCATTACAACACTCTACCTGATCTAGGTTATTCTTGGACCTTATGTTTAATCTGGGCATAGAGGCCCTAGCACGAACCACTTCATGCTACTGAACAACATTTAACTTCTGATACTTATTATCGAAGTTAGGTCCCATAAATTTATCACTATCTAATAGTGAATGAAGCAACTATGGTTTGGATTTAACTATATAAAGGAGAACCAAAAGTTTAATTAGTAATTAATTTATTTTCTTAAAATTTAGACTTTAATCAAAAGGTTCTCTCATTATTTTATTCGAATTAGTAGCCTCTACCTTCAATTTGAGAAATTATCCTAATTTCTTAATGGATACTAGAATCCACATAGACTACACATAAGCCCAACTATTGTTGGTCAATCCATATACATCTAAGGGTAGGTTCATAACAAATTATTTCTCCAAATAATTTCTAGTAATATAATTTTATCCTAGGTATCTTTTCAATAGGCTAGGACTGTGAGAATTTATAGTGCTCCCAAGCATTGGGAGGCCACGAGCGGAGCCAGGGTGAGGGCTCTGGGGAGGCTAGGATAAATATGGTTTTAGGGCTAGGATAGGAGTTATCCTAGAATAGAGGTGGCATGCAGCTCTTCACGGACTTGAGGTTTAGGTATTGAAGGCCTCAAGGGGTTTGGTTGGTGCTTCAGAGACTTGGGACATAAGGTGGAGCAAGAAATCAAAGCTGAAGCTTGAAGGCTGCAAAAAAAAATATTTTCTGCAAGTTAGTTGGCTCAGTCTAAAATTGGGTTGGTTAAGTCTCAAAGCACAGGCAAAATAGAGAGCTGCGCATTTGAGACTGCTGGCACGGCACAAAACTAGGCTGGCTCAGTTTCAGACTGAGCCGACCTAGTGGAACATAGCCAGCTCAGTGCCGAGACTAAGCCAGCTTAGTGCACGGGCAGAGCTACACGAGGGTCTATTTTGGGCTAGGATCTAGGTTGATCCTTGGGGTCTTAAGGCCTAGTTTGAGAGGTCTTAAGAAGGCTAATTCATGTATGAATTGGGTCTAGATCTAGAGGATGAGAGCATGGGAGACATGGGTGTACATGGGCTCGGTAAGTGCTTTCATGTATTAAAATAGCCAGAGAGTTTTTTGGTCAGGCCTAACAGCTTTGTATAAATACATAGGTTGTATTAGGATTTCAAAATGCTGTGGAATAAAGACCTTTTCTCCCTCAACTCTCTTCTTCTCTTCTCTCTAGAGTTGCTGCCCTAGGATTCTTGAAGAAGTGCTAGAGAAGGAAGGCGTCTCCCTCAAGCCCAAGGAGGGAGGTGCCCCATCATAGATCCAAATGGAGGATCGATAGTTTGCTATCCATAGAGAATGTCATAGGTTCCTTCAGATCCATGCTAAAGATCAGGGGCTTCTGCAATATGGTATCGAGATTTGTGATGCCAAGGATGATTGGTGTTCGAGCAATATCATGAAACATCAATTGGTATTAAAGCCAGATTTCAGAGCCTGATGGTGAATGGAAGGAAAGAAGAAGTCATATAAGGTGAAATAAAAAATCTGCACAAGGATTCCATGGTATGTCTCAAATCTATCTTTGTTATTGCTGTGGTATGGCCAACCAGGAGCAGCGAGTTGAAGGTGGAGGTTGAGAGGATTAATGAAAAGAAATTTTTTCAGGGTGGAAGGATTTGGTGCATGATTTATTGATCGATATTGACGAGAAGACTGGGGTGTATGATGGTTATGTGATAGATAGGGAGTGCTGGAGTGCTGCAATAGTGCTTCCCTGAAGATGCAGGACTAAAAGAGGTTGGCGATGCAGCAGCCGAAGGAGGTATCTCAATAGAGAGCATCAGGATTCTCTAGGAAGATGGGCAGTGTAGGACTATTGAAGAGAGATTTTTTAAGGGATAATGGTCGAAGAAAGGCTGAAGAAGGGACTATACATCCTTCGATGTCTGGAAGATGGAAAGTAGTCAGAGATGTATTCAGTGGTTCGACCAAAGCATGGATTTATGAAGCCATGGAAGTGATGGAGATGGATGATCCATGGAGGTCCAGTAGGCTAGGGTTGCATGACTGTAGAGCGGCGTAGAGACGAGTTAGGGAGTGTTGGAGTGCTACAGGAGCGCTACCCTTAAGGCATAGGGGCTGAGAGAGGCTCGACAGTACAGTAGTCGAGGAGTGTATCTTAGCAGATGGTGTTAGGGGCTTCTCAGGAAGATTGAAAGCAAGTCTTAGGAAGAGCCAGGAGGTCTCAGGGAGCGTTAGGAGGTCTCAAGCAATCGGGAGTATCATGGATTAGGTTAATTTCTTCTGCAGGGGCACCAGGAAGAGTTGTGGTTTAGATGGAGGATGGTTCTCCAAGCGCAACTAAAGTGATGGCTGGTGTAGGGGCAGAAGAGAAGGACTAGGGTGGAATTTTCAAGGGTTTAGTCGCTCGCTGGATTCAAAGGAGTTGGATGAGCTCTTGGGTTTCGAAGGTGCCCACGGGTTATGGAGGTATCCAAGATAGCTTCGAAGGGATCCGCGGAGTGCAGAGAATTTGAAGAGAAAGCGATGGTGTTTGAG
This sequence comes from Cocos nucifera, assembly GCA_006176705.1. NCBI lineage: Eukaryota > Viridiplantae > Streptophyta > Magnoliopsida > Arecales > Arecaceae > Cocos > Cocos nucifera. The sequence goes on from QRFJ01006565.1 coordinate 57,384, forward strand.
GTGTAGCAGCAGGCTCAGTAGTACAACATTGAGTGGTTGGCCTTGAGGGACTTGATGATAGAGTCAGCTTCTATGGCATTAGATGGACTTCAAATATAGGTGGAGCTCCAAAGAGGTGGCTTCATAATTAGGGAGGAATTTGACATGAGTTTAGAGTAGAGGGGTGTGGGAGGATCGATATCCTAGCACCAGCATTGGTGATGCATAGTTTCAGGTGGAGCGACATGTGCAGGAGGATAGGCGTAGTTCTTAGGAGACCATGTTAGGGTTTGTAGTGAGTGCCAGTATAGGAATGTTGTGGATTCTCTAGAAAAGTCTAGGAAAAGTGATGCAGCTACTAAGCAAAAAGGATACTATAATTCTAGAGTGGTACAGAGGTACAAGCCAAGGTCTTCAGCAGTGGAGGCGGTCATCCTAAAGGCCTCAAAGGTGCACAATAGCTGAAGAGGATTGGCGGAGGCGATGATTGCACAAGGGGCTGCCGAGTGCGTAGGGACAGTGAGATCGTTTAGAAGATTATTGCCGAGGGGTTTGCCAAGGCTTGGGAGCACCAAGGTGGAGATTGTAAGGATTTGTGGTACTCCCAAGTCTTGGCAAACCCCTCAGCAATAACCTCCTACATGATCTCGCTGTCCCTGTGCACTCGATAGTGCTTCCAAGCCTTGGAAGGCCATGAGTGGAGCCAGGATGAGGGCTCCGGGGAGGCTAGGATAGGTGTCATCCTAGGGCTAGGACAAGAGTTGTCCTAGAGTGGAGGTGGCTTGTAGTTCTTCACGGGCTTGAGGTTCAGGTATTGAGGCCCTCAAGAGGCTTAGTTGGTGCTTCGGAGACCTGAGATACAAGGTGGAGCAAGAAACCATAGTCGAAGCTTGAAGGCTGCAAAAAAAGAACTTTCTATAGGTTAGCCGGCTCAGTCCAAAATTGGGTCGGCTAAGTCTCAGAGCATAGGCAAAATAGAGAGCTGTGCATTTGGGATTGCTGGCATGGTACAGAACTGGGCCGACTCAGTTTCAGACCGAGCCAACCCAGTGGAACTTAGCCAGCTCAGTGCTGAGACTAAGTCGACTCAGTGCGTGGGTAGAGTTATGCGAGGGTCTATTTTAGGCTAGGGTCTGGGTTGATCCTAGGGGTCTTAAGGCCTGGTTTGATTGGTCGTAAGGAAGCTAATTCATGTATGAATTGGGTCTAGATCCAGAGGATGAGAGCATGAGAGACATGGGTGTACATGGGCTCGGTGAGTGCTTTCATATATTAGATTAGCCGGAGAGTTTTTTGGTCGGACCAAATGGCTATGTATAAATACATAGGTTGTATTAGAATTTCATAATGCTGTAGAAAATAGATCTTTTCTTCCTCAACTCTCTTCTTCTCTTCTCTCTAGAGTTGCAGCCCTAGGGTTCTTGAAGAAGCCTTAGAGAAGGGGGCATCTCCCTCAAGCCCAAGGAGGGAGGCGCCCCATCACAGATCTAGGTAGAGGATCGATGGTTTGCTGTCCATAGAGAACGTCACAGATTCTTTCAAATCCATGCTAAAGATCAGGGGCTTCCGCAACATGGTATCAAGGCTTGTGATGCCAAGGATGATTGGCATTTGAATAATATCATGGAACATCAAGGACATCCACTGAAAGTTTTGGTTAGGTCCAACCATTAATATGAGCATACTTGGTCCATCTAACTAATGAATGATTAAGTCTAACTATGGTTGGCCAACCTAACCATCATTTAAAGAGACGTGGCCAAGAAATCATATTGTGAATGATAATTTCATTAGCGGATAAGCACCAGGCCTATGGATCTCCAATGATTATTTAACTAATGGACCCATTATCTTCTACTTAATGGGAGGCTATGATCTAGTTATCATTATTACTATTTTATTTTAAGAACCTAATAATTTTAGAGAATTTTAGTTTAAGGAAGAGAGAAGGTTAGACGAACCAGCTTGTCATGATCCTCCCACTGGCTTCACTAAGTTAGCTTAAGGAAGACCATTACTAGGCTGGTCTAGGAGCACCTAAATCAGTCACACTGATTACCTAGCTGACATGAGTCAGTTCGAATAGTCAAGTGATCCAATCAAAATATAATTTCATCAAGAGGCCAGGTAAGTTTGATTGGTGGAAGGTTCTACCAAATCTTGTCTTAGACACCATGAGAAATGGTCAGATAAGCAAGCTATCAATTAAAGACCACCAGTCAAAATGCAAATAAGATAAGCATGAAACTAATTTAGATCTAATCTAAATAAGTTCATGTAATTGAAATGATTTTAATTATAATAAATCATAAATTATCTTAGATCAAATCTAACATATTTATGATGATTAAAATTAGATTAAAATATTTTTAATTAGATCATAAAATCTCTTAGATCTAATCTAAAATTTTATGATCAATATTTTAGATCAGCACATACTAGGACAACCTCTCCACTATAAGGGGTAAACCTTATAACAGGACAACCTTATAATTAGTCCGTATAATCTAAAACTTTCATTTTTAGATCTAAAACTCTTTTAAATAAAATAAATCATAGATAAAATTAGATCACATCTAATAAATTTATGATAAAAAATAAATCTACACGAACTACGATAACCTCTCAACTATAAGGGGTAAATCTTACAGCAGAAAAATCTTATATCAATTTGTATGATCATAATTTTTAATTTTAGATTTAATAATTTAATTATAAATTAGATCTAATCTAAAAAATAATCTAAACATATAAAAATAATCATGTACTAATTAACTTGACTTTGATACCAATTGAAGGAACTAGATCTAAGATTTCAGAGCTAGATCTTAAAATTTTTTTAAGATCAGGCAGTGGAAGACTGGAATAAATCAAAATTTATTCATAAAATCAGAGAAGATTCAAGATCCAAGATCATAAACTATTAGATATGTGTGCCCTAGAAGTTAGAATTGGCTGACACTTGTTGTATATTTCTAAGGGCAAAATTATAATTTTGACTATAAATAATAAAATAGATTATTTTCTATCACAATGTGTATATAGTATCTGTGATACATCCCTTGAGTTAATGATAATGATAATTCTTATTTTCAAGAGTTGAAAATTTGAGACATGAATTTTCGTTATCAACTCATAAAATGCTCCTGACCGTAGGATCATCATGAGGATGGTGATTGATCCGGAAGGTTGGTGTACAATCGCTTCTTTATAGTAGATGAGTCTTGAGTCTATGGTATAGAGACACTGGAGTGAGAGTATAGGTACTCGTTAGAGAATGAGGACACTGAGCGTGACCACCTCGAGCAGTCATAAGAAAAGTCTACCTTCTCATCGATGATAGGCTCGAAGTTGCAGTGGTGTGTCTAGTTCTTTGACCTAAGGTGCATCGGTAGTTTACCTTGAGGGTATTATAGTTTGACTACATCATGACTCGATCTCCTAGCCATTCAAAATCTTGAGGTGTATGTTGGCTATAGCATATTCATTGTAGGAATTAGATCGCACCAAGAGGGAATCTATCTATCTCGGTAGATGAGGAGCAACCCTATGATGATCATGAGAATTAAGTCCATAAGCCCATGGCCATGGTAGAGTGAAATAATAGAAAGAGTTTCTATTAAAATTTTTACATTGAATTTGAATTAAATGATTAAATCATATGACAGAAATTAGGGTTTGACAAGTTTACCTTAACCCTAATCTGATTGGAGCTCAAGATAGAAGAACTTAATCACACATGTAACTACACCAAGAGGATCATTTTTAGTTTTGATGGGTTGCCATCATATACTGCTAGGTGTCACTAGTGAATTTTGGAAGCAATTAGAATGATTTGGATGATCGATCATTCTAGTTGTCTGAATCAGAAAAACTCTGATCCATCGGAAGGTGTTTTGATAATATCGATGATAGAGATCATGACATATCTCATTACCATACAGAATTGAATCTAACTAAGTCACACAAATAAGGGTTTTGATTTGGATATCATCAATAGGACTAATTCAGTTCAACTAATTTGAATTAGATTCAATTAGGTTTAAGGAAATCGTGCTAGCATACGATTGAGCCTAATGTTCTCATTCTACAATCATTAAAAGTTATCTCGACTTAGATAAATATATTTGTGCTCACTCAGATATCTTTACTTAGTCTGATTGAAGTTTCTCTAGGTCAAAAAAGAGTTGTCTTAATTTATGAGATAAATTTTAGATAACACTTGCCATTTTCCATCACCTGCTAATTCTTATCTTTTAACTTTGGTCAACTATTGATCTTTGACACTTAAACATCTGCCCATGTGTCATGCACCCATTGGTGAGTAGATAGGGGCTTGTCCCCTTGCTTGAAAGAGGAAAGAAGGGGGTGCATGCCTAGGTAGGCATGCGCCCAAGGATAGGGATGCCTAGAGTCCCATACAGATGGGACTCCAGATTGCTTCTTAGAATCAAACTAGGTGGCGCCAAGGGACTCTGCTTTGACCAGTCTTGGTGCCACCTAAGGGTGTTGGAGAGGGGCACTCATCTGATTAGATCAGGTGATATCATCCCATTAATCATATTTAGATCTGATTGCATGAAGAGACATGATTGGTCGGGATGATATGGCACTGCATGGCGCAGTAGGATCTATAAATCCCTATTTATGCCTAGCTTTAGAGAGGTTCACCCTTAGCCCATGCCACATTGCTCTCTCCATCTCTCCTCCATGCCTACATCTGATCCCCTCTCTCCTCTCCATGCCCAAGAGGTTTTGGGCTCTAGTTTGGTGCAATCCAGGCAAGAGAAAGGCGATAAGAAAGGAAGTAGGCAACATTGCTGCAAGAGACGACATCGAATCTTCAAAAGCTATTTTGAATATCTTCAAGATTAGATCCAGATCTAATCTTTGGAGAAAAGATTGAGAAGGAGGAGATATGTAGATTTTGTTCGAGTGGATACTGGTAGAGGCCAGGCAATTGCGTGGCTACATCCAGAATCTCAGGCAATCAGTAGGATCATTATAGGATAATTAGATTACCCAAGAACAAGATATAAATTAAATCTAATTTAATTTATTTTTAATTTATTTTATTAGATCTATCAAATTAGATCTAAAAAGTATCAGATTTGATTTAGATCTAAGAGAAAAAGTTTTGAAATATTCCTCTTGATTAAATCAATTTTTTTCCTTCAACTGATATCAGAGCCAAGTTCCTATAAATTATTTAGATCTAATTTAAATTTATTTTTATTCTAATAATTAGATGATTTTAGATGTCACATAAGATGTGATTAGATTAAAAATTAGAAAAATTAAAATTAAATAATTTAGATCTAAGTTCTACAAGATGTATGACTAGTTGTAGAATAGAATTATTCTACGTATAGTCTTGCATGATCATAATTTAATTTGATTAAGTTATAAATTTAGATTAATTTATTTACTATTTTTTTATGTTATAAATATTATAATAAGATCTGAAAAAGAGAAAATAAAATTATTTAATTTTTGATTCATATGAGATATGATGAATGCATGTTTAGACTAGTTGTAGAATAGTTCTACATAATTATCTAGAATAGAATTTATTTTGATGTGATCAATTTAAATTTAATTTTTTAGATAATTATGAGATAATTTAGATCTAAAAATATGCATGATATGATACATGAGATGTATGCAAAACATGTTTATAGTTAGATCTAATTTTTATATATGAGATATATGATGTAGATCTAACTAGTTTTGTAGTTTTTATATTTCTGATTAAGGCATTCTCCTTGGCCGTCCGGTCATAAGAACAAAGTAGGATTTAAATACCCTCTCCTTCCATTTGATGGGGTGTTCTTATGATGTGTAGGGGTGCTGCGTGTTCGTCCTTAATCAAGAAATCAAAACTTATTTTCTACAAAATCCTAGATCCTGAAAATTCCCTAGGATTTTATTTACATATTTTATTTATGAACCCTAAACTTAATTAAGAATTAAGATTATGAAATATATTAGATCTAAAATTAAGAATTTTTAGATCTAAGATATATTTATAAAATTGGGTTCGGGCTTGGGTAGCTCAATTAGGTCTAAGTGGTTGATCAAACCGAATCAAGAGTTGGTTAGATGGGATCAAGAGTGCTTAAATTGACCAGCCTAATAGGATTAAGTCTGGGTCAAGATCGAGTCATGTGAGTGATCGATCAAGCTAAGACCTAATTAGGCTCAATGGTTAGAGTCTGGATTGTAGGCTAATCCAATTGGTTCTGGCTTAACAATTTGGTGTCTAAGGTAAGTTTGGTAGATATGATCGACTGATTTTTAATTGAAAGCTACTTGACTCGAATGCATTCTTATCGAGTTAATGGCATATCCCTTCCATCGGTCTCACTTACCTGACTATATTTGTTGGCCCAGTCCTGATCTGAGGTGGTCAATAATTCGAGTTAACCCATGCCACTAGGTTAGTCATAATGGTTATGACTATGTCAAGTTTAGTTTAATGAGATCTAAACCAAATCTTCCTAAGAAAAAATTAAGTCTAAGGTCTTCCACCATTGTAAATGTACGTGCTCTTCCTAGGGTTGATTGTTCTCGATCCATTACAGTGGTTCAGTTGCATTGAAAAGAAGCAATCATGTCTATTAGGCATTAGATGCTACGGGCTAGAGGATGGATTGGGCTCAATATTTTGGATATGGTGAGAGATTCAATTAGGAATCCAATCTATGCAAATGGTGGATCTGACTTAACTAAGAAGTGGATCAATATTTTGGGCATGGTGAGATTCATGAATTAGAGACCAAGTTTGAATGCACCATGATTAGAGAATTATTGAATAAGAGTTATTCACTCATTAGTTAACCCATCAGCAATAACTATTAGGTGAGCTGATGAGTCAGTTGGTGGGACTGCACCATCTACTAGAAATCATTAATTATAGAGATTTTTGCATCTCTACAGAGGGAGTGTAGGGATCTAAAAAAATAGTGGGAGCTAATTTGTTTAAAAATAAAACCTCTAAACAAATTGGTAAAGTCTTAATTGCAATATCTAACTAGAAACTTTGACTCTCTATAGGAAAATGTCTGTGCCCAATCCACTAGCACGTATCCTAGATACCCATAGACTGATCAAATCTAATTACAAGGATTGGCTTTGGAATTTCAAAATTATTTTGGGTTCTAAGAAGTTAACTCATGTATTGGATCAGGACCCTCCCACCTTACCAGCTCCTCCATCCACTAAACAAAGAGCGCCTCTTGACAAGTGCACGGACAACGATAACAAGGCTAAATACTACATGTTGGGCTCGATGTCTGATGAGCTTCAGCACCAACATGAAGATATCAGGACTGTCCGTCAAATGTTGGCTCACCTACAAGAGATGTTTGGTGAACAAAGTCACGCAGCCAAGTATCAAGTGGCTAAATGACTATTCAAGGCTAAAATGCATGATGGACAATCAGTCCAAGATCATTGTCTGATGATGATCAAGGACTTGAAAGATCTTGAGAAGCTCGGAGTGAAATTGGACCTAGATCTATAGAATGATATAATTCTACAATCTTTGACTGATGCATCTGGGCAGTTCATCATGAACTACCATATGCATAAACTTTAAAATTTCCTAGTCGAGCTTATGAACATGCTGATTACTCTGAGCTTTCTACGAAATATTCTAAAGGCTCAGTGCTTATGGAATGAACTTCTTCTAAGAGAAAGTCTTTTGGAAAGAAGAAGTCTGTGAAAAAGTAGAAGGTGGAAGGAGGAAAGAAGAAAAAGGCAGAGCTGAAGAAGAAGGCCGCTGACAAAGAAAAGTATTTTCATTATAATACTGACGCCACTGGAAGCAAAACTGCCCTACTTACCTGGCCATCCTGAAGAATAAGAAGAAGGCAGGTCCTTCTGGAGGTATGCTCGTTATTGAGTCTAACCTTACAGTTTCTTCTACATCCACTTAGGTGCTTGACTTTGGTTCTAGTACTCATTTGTGCACTTTCATACAGGATCTTGAGGATAGTAGGAGGCTGAGGGATGGTGAGATAATCCTATGCATCAAAAATGGAGCAAGAGTTGCTGCTCTGACCATGGGAACATATCCTCTTTAACTACCATCTGGTTTAAACTTAGTATTAAAAGATTGTTATTATGTGCCTGCAGCAAGCAAAAATTTGATTTTTATTTCATGCCTAGCAGTAGAAGGCTATGTAATTAGCTTTCTTAAGGACCATTGTAACATTTTTTATAAAAAACATAAAATTATAAGTAATTTTCTTATTAATGGTCTTTATCAGTTACATATTGATGTATCTATTTTTAATATCGAGCAAAATGTGAATGCCATGAAATGACCAAGGATAGTCCAAATGATAGGTAACTATGGCACCTAAGACTAGGTCATATAGCAAAAGATAGGATTAACAAATTGAAGAAAATCAGACTATTGAATCCATTGACTTCTGAGTCATATCTAATTTATGAATCTTGTCTTCATGAAAAAATGACTAAGTTCCCTTTTGTAGGATATGTGGAAAGGGCCACGGATCTTCTTGCCCTAGTACATACTAATGTGTGCGGCCTATTTGATGTGCTGGCTAGAGGCAACTTTGTCTACTTCATAATCTTTATCAATGATTTATCTAGGTATGGGTATGTGTATCTTATGAGATACAAGTCTGAAGCTTTTGAAAAGTTTAAGAAATTTAGACATGAAGTAGAAAAGCAAACTAGAAAATCTATTAAGGTTCTTCAATCAGATCGAGGAGGTGAATATCTTAGTCAAGAATTTTTAGACTATCTCAAGAAAAATGGCATAGTCTCTCAATGGACTCCACCTAGAACACCTCAACTCAACGAGGTTTTAGAATGGAGGAACCGGACCCTATTAGATATGGTCCGATCCATGATGAGCTTCACAGACCTTTCTGATTTTCTTTAGGGACATAGTTTGTTAACTGCAATATACTTACTAAATAGGGTTTCTTCTAAAATCGTTCTACCATACTGTATGAGATATGGCATGATAAGAAATCAAGTCTGAGTCATCTCAGAATTTGGAATTGTCCGACTCATGTCAAAAGATAACAAGCAGATAAGTTAGACTTCAGATCCTTTAGAGCTCGATTTATAGGATATCCTAAAGAGTTATTAGGATACTATTTCTACATTTCAGAAGATCATAATGTGATTGTGAGTCGACATGCCATCTTTCTTGAAAAATAGTTTATTCAAGATAGCGGCATTGGAAAGCAGATCAAGCTCGATGAGAAAGTCTCACAAGAGCAATGAGCTAAGGACCAAATGGAACCAAATCAGGTTAAGCCAATACAATCACTACCTCCTCCACCTCGTAGATCGAAAAAGATTTTCCATCCCCCTGAGAGGTACTTAGGTACTATTTTAGAGAAAATAGAGAAAATATTCCTCGTAGGTAATGGGGTTCATGGTGATGATCCCAAAACCTATAACGAGGCAATATCAGATATCGACTCTGAGAAATGGTTAGAGGCAATGAAGTCAGAAATTGACTCGATGCACTCAAACCAAGTCTGGACCTTGGTAGATCCACCAGAAGGTATAGTACCTATTGGATGTAAATGGATCTACAAGAGAAAGATTGGTGCAGATGAAAATGTGGAGACATTCAAAGCTAGATTAGTGGCAAAAGGTTATAGTCAGTGCGAAGGCATTGACTATCAGGATACCTTTTCGCCAGTAGCCATGCTTAAAATCCATTCGCACATTGCTTGCTATTGCAGCCTATTTTGATTATGAAATATGGCAAATGGACATGAAAATGGCATTCTTAAATAGATATCTTGAGGAAGATATCTATATGGAACAGCCGCTAGGTTTCACATCTAGTGATGCTAATCACAAGGTATGCAAGCTGCAAAGGTCCATATATGGACTTAAGCAAGCATCTCGAGCTAGGAATACTCATTTTAATGATGTGATCAAATTGTTTGATTTCATCAAAAATGAGAAGGAACCATGTGTCTTCAAAAAGGTCAGTGGGAGCACTGTTGTCTTTCTCGTATTGTACGTGGATGATATCCTCCTTATTGGGAATGATATTCCCATGTTGACCATAGTTAAAATATAGTTATCCAAAGAATTCTCGATGAAAGACCTAGAAGAAGCATCCTATATTCTAAGAATTAAGGTCTATAGAGACAGACCGAATAGGATGCTAGGACTTTCACAGAAAATGTACATAGAGGAAGTGCTAAAGAGATTTAGTATGGAAAACTCTAAGAGGGGTTTGGTACCCTTCAGACATGGTATTCATCTTTCCAAGAAAATGTGCCCTAGCATATCTGAGGAAATAGAACACATGAGCAAGATCCCTTATGCTTCAGCAATAGGGAGCCTCATGTATGCCATGTTATGTACACGATCCGATATAACCCATGCTGTAAGTGTCACAAGTAGATATCAGTTGAATCTAGATGAAGAACACTAGACTTCTGTGAAATGTATCCTTAAGTACTTGAGAAGAACTAAGGATATGTTGTTGGTTTTTGGTAATGGAGAACTCCAAGTCCAGGGGTATACAGACTCAAATTTTATGTCTGATGTAGATGATTGAAAGTCGACATCTAGAAGTCTATTTGTAATGGTGGTGCTGTCAGTTGGAAGAGTTTCAAGTAGGTAGTGATAGCAGATTCCACCATAGAAGCAGAGTACATCGCTGCATTAGAAGCTGTGAAGGAGGCATTCTGATACAAAATATTTATCGCAGAGATCGGATTGATGCCATCAGATGCCATTTCTCTATACTGTGACAATAATGGTGCCATAGCCCTTGCTAAGGAGCTGAGGTCTCACCAAAAATTCAAGCATATCGAGCGGCGATACTACCTCATCTACGATTACCTCGAGAAGGGTTACGTCAAGGTCAAGATAATTGACTCCACAGACAATGTGGTGGATCTACTCACAAAGCCATTGGGCCAGCAGAAGATCGAAGCCCACCTTGAGGAGATGGGTCTTAGATTTGTAGCCAGTTGGCTTTAGGTCAAGTGAGAGTTTATTAGATATATGTGCCCTAGAAGCCAAAATTGGCTGACACTTATTCTACACTTCTAAGGGCAAAATTATAATTGACTATAAATAATAAAATAGATTATTTTTTATCATAATGTATATTTAGTGTTTGTGATACATCTCTTGAGTTAATGGTAATAATAATTCTTATTTTCAAGAGTTGAAAATTTAAGACATGAATTTTCGTTATTAACTCATAAAATGCTTCCGACCGTAGGATCATCATGAAGATGGTGATTGATTCGAAAGGTTGGTATACAATCGCTTCTTTATAGTAGATGAGTCTTGAGTCTATGTTATAGAGACATCAAAGCAAGAGTACAGATACTCGTTAGAGAACGAGCGTACTGAGCATGACCACCTCGAGCAGTCATAAGGAAGTCTACCTTCTCGTCGATGACTGGCTTGAAGCTGCAGTGGTGTGTTTGATTCTTTGATCTGAGGTGCATCGGTAGTTCACTTTGAGGGTGTTATAGTTTGACTACACTATGACTCGATCTCCTAGCCATTCGGAACCTTGAGGTGTATGTTGGCTATAGCATGTTCATTGTAGGAATTGGATCGCACCAAGAGAAAATCTATCTACCTCGGTAGATGAGGAGCAACCCTATGATGATCATGAGAATCAAGTCCATAAGCCAATGGCCATGGTAGAGTGAAATAATAGAAAGAGCTTCTATTAAAGTTTTTACATTGGACTTAAATCAAATGATTAAATCATATGACAGAAATTAGGGTTTGATGAGTTCACCTTAACCCTAATTTGATCGGAGCTCAAGATAGAAGAACTTAATCACACATATAACTACACCAAGAGGTTCATTTTCAATTTTGATGGATTGCCAACATATACTGCTAGGTATCACTGGTGGATTTTGGGAGCAATTAGAATGATTTGGATGATCGATCATTCTAGTTGTTTGAATCAAAAAAGTTCTAATCCATCGAAAGATATTTCGATGATGTCGATAATAGAAATCACGACATATCTCATTATCATATAGAACTGAATCTAACTAGATCACACAAATAAGGGTTTGAATTTGGATATCATCAATAGGACTAACTCAGTTTAATTGATTTGAATTAGATTCAATTAGGTTCAAGAAAATCGTGTTAGCACATGATTGAGCCTATTGTTCTCCTTCTACAATCATTAAAAGTTGTCTGGACTGAGCCAAATATGTTTGTACTCACTCAGATACCTATATTTGGTTTGACTGGAGATTCTCCAGGTCAGAAAAGGATTGTCTTAATTTATGAGATAAATTTGAGACAACACCTACCATTTTTCATCACCTACTAATTCTTGTCTTTTGACTTTGGTCAAATATTAACCTTTGATATTTAGACATTTGCCCATGTGTCATGCACCCATTAGAGAGTAGATAGGGGCTTATCCCCTTACTAGAAAGAGGAAAGGAGGGGATGCATGCCTAGGGAGGCATGCGCCCAAGGATAGGGTGCCTGGAGTCCCATACAGATGGGACTCCAGGTTGCTTCTTGGAATCAAACTAGGTGGCGCCAAGAAACTCTGCTTTGACTAATCTTGGTGCCACCTGAGGGTGTTGAAGAGGGGCTCTCATCTGATTGAATTAGGTGATGTCATCCGACCAATCAAATTTAGATCTGATTGCACGAAGAGACGTGATTGGCCGAGATGATGTGGCACTGCATGGCACAGTAGGGTTTATAAAAACCTTGTCTGTGCCTAGCTTTAGAGAGGTTCACCCTTAGCCCATGCCATATTGCTCTCTCTCTCTCTCCTCCATGCCTACATCTGATCCCCTCTATCCTCTCCAGGCCCAGAAGGTTTTGGGCTCCAGTTTGGTGTGATCCAGGCAAGAGAAAGGCGACAAGAAAGGAAGAAGGCAGCACTACTGCAAGAGACGACATTGAATCTTCAAAAGCTATTTTGAAAATCTTCAAGATTAGATTTGGATCTAATCTTTGGAGGAAAGATCGAAAAGGAGAAGATATTCAGATCCTGTCCGAGTGGATATCGATAGAGGCTAGGCGATTGCATGGCTACATCCAGAATCTCAGATAATCAGCAGGATCATCATAGGATAATTAGATTACCCAAGAATAAGGTATAAATTAAATATAATTTAATTTATTTTTATTTTATTTATTAGATCTATCAAATCAAATTTGAAAAGTATCAGATTTGATTTAGATCTAAGAGAAAAGTTTTAAAATATTTCTTTTAATCAAATCAGATCTGAATGAACCTAACTCGAGAAATAGTTTTTTCCCTTCAATTACATGATTATATCATGAGATTAAATCAAAAACTAAGAAACATAATAAAGAATAAAAGGTGTTGATTGCATCAACATAAATCTACACTAGATCTATTGTAGATATATAACAAAGGATCAGATCCACATTATCTATGCAAGTTAGATGTTCTAACTTATTGATCTAGGATTAAGGATGAAGCTTTGAGCCACACATGCTTTGACCTCTAAGAGATGTCCACACAAGTCCACGAATCCCGATTAGAAGTTTGATCTTCGAAAATCAACACAGTATGCTAGTACTGTGTTGATCCTTCTTCGATGGTCGATCCGGTGCTTTTTTCTTCAAGATTTGGACTCTCTAAGGATTAGAAGAAAGAGAAGGAACTTTAGATCTAAGGCACTCTCAAAAATAAATCTCAAAGATGGAGGAAAAAGAATGAATAGAAGAAACCCTAGAAAAATATCCTCTTCTTCTTCTTTTTTCTCTCACCTAGACACCTAGATTGGTGTCTATGAAAACCCAATGCCCAAGAAGCTTTTCCCTCTAATCTTCATATATCTAAAAACTCTCTCAATGGTTTGGAATCCATGAAAAAATTAGTCCAAAATTTATTTTAAATAATAAGATATGGAGGAGTCTTGTCTAGGTCAAATACATAGACAAGGCAGGTTCAATTAAGGCAATAAGTTGGGGTGCACAACACTTGGGCGCCCCCTCCTTTCTTCCAACCATGGACCATCACAAATTTACACATAAAATCCCTATTTTTATCATGGAAAATAAGGAGAGAAATCAGGGTGGAGGGTGGCATAAGGGAAGAGTCCAAGTTTGTTAGGATTCTATCATATAGAATTCAAACCCACAACAACTTTCCATGTATTGACTTGGTCTACAACTTAATACCATATAGGAAATAGAGAGAGAGGGTGGGCATACATGAACTTTAGAGAGAGAAAGATTTCATGCCAAAATAGAGAGAGATGGGTGTGGGGGGCATGGGGTATAGGTGGTGCAAGGATGGAAGTTCCTAGTCACACTAGGACTCCTCCTTTGACTTGGTCCATATGGTTTCTTAAACTAAATTAAACTAGAAGAAAATCAATCTAATTAAATTATGTCCTAATTTAATTAATAACTTAATTAAATTAGATTAAATTTTAGTTTAATTTTCTAATAAAATTAGAAAATTAGATTGATCCAAGTCCTAGTTGAACTAGGACTAGTTCTTCCTTGTACTTAGCTTATCCAATAAATCAATTGGACTTGATCCAATCAAGTTCAAACTAAATCTAATTAAATTATATTTAATTAGACTTAATCTCAATCCTCTGGTTTAATTAAATTAAGCTAATTAATAATGTAATTGCTAATCGATCCTCTTGTAACACTTGCACTAGGTTAAACATCAATCGTGTTGATCGGTTAGTTTTAGAATGATTCTTAATTATTGATCAACCATCCGATCAGATCATGAACTTTAATATGTGTGACCTTATAGATCTGAATCTAAGCTGATAGCATAGGAATAAATTTTTATATCAATCGATGTAACCATCTAGCAATGGTACACGATGGTTGGATAGGTCGAATGTGTAGAACAATATTCTTAGAACCCATGTAGATATTGTTGAGAAATGTATCCTAAAGCCAATCATCTAGATTGTAGATGATTGAGCTAAATATAATTATACTTAAATTATTAATAAATAAAATTATTATTTTAGTATTTTCATCACTTTGTGCATTTTCTTGTAATGAACTCTTCGATAATGAAGTCCTTAGGACTATTTAGACTCGATAAAGAAGGATTTATCATTTAGTCCTTAAACCTGATTGTGATCAATTGATACGTTGTTACTAAGGATGACAACATAATCGAGTGTAGGTCATTGCATGCTATATTTGTTGGTCATCCTCTTAACCAAGGTGTATGGAGATACTAGTATGGCATGTAGGTGAAGTGTAGGGGTACATTTCATTGATCATGACCCAACTGCATAGTTCTCTGCTGTCAAGAGTTGCTCGTAAAGGATATGGATATAAGTATCCCATAAACCTAAAATCATCATGGTGACTTGCAAGTAACTCACTGTACTTAGGTATCAGACTATCTGAATTTCTAATTTAGTAATAGAAAGCTACCGAGTGTAGTCAAGTACTTATGATGTTGGTGTGTGAGTCAAGATGGGATTGATCCCTTCAAGTGTTGGAGCAGATGCATCATTGTATTTCAATTTAGCAAAATCTCGATCAAGATGGTCCATATGATGAACACTAAATTTTGAAATATACTGTGGATGAATTTTAAAATTGACACTAAATCCAAGATTATCCTTTGAGCATCAAGGTTAAGAGGATGAATTATACGATAACCATATGCCACAGCTTCATCATTGTTGCATTATGACTTTTCGACCTATTCAGACGTCGGGTACCATTGCTAGATGGTCACATTAATTGGTGTAGAAAATTAGTTCTTATGCTACCGGCTTAGGATTCAAATCTATGGGGTCATACACAAAAGCAGTTCCTACCCGATCTAATGGTTGATCATGAGTCCTAATGACCTGAGACTCTATGGTCAAGAGTCCCATTGGATTGGGACTCTATGACCAGGAGTCCCACTAGATTGGTACTTTATTTTTGTGGATCCCACTAGATTGGAACTTTGAGTCTGACTTGTTTGGAACTTTGTGATCATGAGTTCCATTCATTTGGGATATTGGGTTTAAGAGTCCTACTGATTCGGAACTCTTCAAAAGTTTCATGTTGATGGGACTCTATTGTCCAGACACCCATCTAATTAGAACTCTATATTTATTAAAGAACTAATTAGTAATTTAATTGCTGATTAGCTCAATTTGATTGAGCGATGAGGATTCGATGAAGTTCGATTGAATTTGATTCAATTAGGTTTGATGCGATCAGATCATGAGATGACCTAATCGCTATAAAAAATTTGACCCTAATTTGATCAAGGACTGGACCTAATTAATCTCTAATTTGATTAAGATTTTATTAGATTAGGTTTAGCCTAATTTAGTTGGTTTAATCTAGTTTAATTGGGTCTAGATTAATTAGTTTAGTTGAAACTAATTTGGACCAAGTCAAATGAGATTTGAATTCAAACTCTCCCATGCGCCTACCATCTTTGACTTTTCCATGCCCCATCTACATTTACGTGAGTTTTTTCTCATGCCTAGAAGTATGTGCACCTACTCTTATTTTTGTCTTTGACCTAGTCCAAGTGTTGGATCAGATTAAGTTGAAATTGATTTTGAATTCAAAGTATGTTTGAATTTAAAGTCCCTAAACTTCCTGCACCACCTTGTCTTTAACCAAGTCTTCTCTCACGTAAATTCTGAATTTGCATGAGGTTTCCCACACCAGGAATGTGATCTACACCACCTCTTTTTTCTATCTTTGACCTGGTCCAAGTGTTGGACCAGTTCAAATAAAGTTGAATTTTGAATTCAACTAAAGGAGTTAAGAGGTTGGAACCCATCCTTATCTTTTCCTTGCGCAAAACTCATTTATCATGCACACTTTTGTGCATTTTTGAGTGTGGGCATGCAGAAGGAGAGTCCTTCAGCATGTTAATCACTCTAGGTTGGCATGAGAATGGATAGGTTGGTTGCTTGCATTTTGAATTCAAGCAATTTGTTAAAACCTCTTAACCACTTGCTCTTATCTGATTCTACATGCAAAAGACATCGACACACGCCCAATTTAAATTAGATTTCTCTTGGACATGCATGAGGTTGGCATGAGAAGTATGAGGAGTGTGTAGAAGGTTTCTGAGAGAGAGAAACATCAGAGAGGGGTGCTAGTCTGGGCATGGAAAAGTCCAAGGAGAGAGGTAGTGTATTTCCTATGCCATCTTTCCTTACACCTGCTTCTTCTATTTTTTTCTCTTTTATCACCCACCTTAAAAGTTTTTTGTAAGTGAGTGTTTGGTAGAGGGAGAGCCTCTCTACCCATGAAAATTTGTTTTATGAGAAAACTCCAAAGAGAGTGGGCATGAGAGGATTTTCGGGTGTCAGGGTTTTTGAGTATTCAAAACTCTAAAGTTAGAACTCAGGGTTTGGGTGGAGAGATTGAGTGTTGTAAGCATCGGATCACCACCAAATTTGAAAGACCACTTCATCATTGTCCATAGCACACCATCTATTCTTTTGGAGTATCTAAGAGATCAAAAGGAAGGTGATCGATTGGATCGATTGAGATTAGCCATCGAAGGTTCCAGCAAGGAGCTAGCACTCCAATGGAGCTAGTTGGAATCAGAAGCTCCATGTGGATAAACCATAGAGGCCAGACAAGTGTGCTGCTATAGAATGATGCCAAAGCATATTTTGATGAATTCAGATCATGGAGATCAACTATCCACGCATAGGTATCGAGTTCTAAACTCGAATCGATCATCAAATATGATTTGCTGATCGATCATATTTAAATTTTAAATTACATATTAGCATGTCTAGATCATGAGTAGGATTTTCTGATTTGATCAATGCATGCATAGGTTAATTTTAGATTAATCTAATACTTTCACTATAATAAAATTTGAAAATTATTTTGAAAAGCATGCTAAAAATTTTGTATGATTTTCTTCAATGGTATTAGAGCCAGGTTGCTTGACATGTTTTAATATGTAATTAAAAAAATTAAATGTTAGCATATTTGATATGTTAGATCTAGACAAGTTAGTATTCAAGGATGATTGAGACACCAAGCCATCCGATCATAAGGGACAAGTATGGTTTAAAGGCCATCTCCTCCCATTCAGTGGGGATCCCTTATGGTGGTAAGGATGCCATCGTGAACTCATTCATTAAGATGAACCATAATTTTTTTTATAATTAAAATTATTTCAATTAGAAAGTTAAACTTGAATGTATTTAGATTAGATCTAAAAGATAGATTCATGGTTTAATTTTCATTATATTTTATTTTCTATTATGAAACTAGCAATAGGATTGTTGTTTATGAAATGAGCTGACTCATTTATGAAATGAGTCAACCCATTTAGTGAACAAAAAAAAAAATCTTTCAAAATTTAAAAATTATTTTTAAAATATCGAATCCCAATCCATCAATCCAAAACTTAATTAAAAGAATTAAGTATTATTTATAGAATCTAGAATTATGAATTAAATATTCTAAGACATATACATAAGCTATGGGTTAAAGGGTTAGATGAATTAGGTCTATTAATTCGGTTAGACCTAAGGTTAGCTAAAGAATGAATTAATCTAGAGTAATTGATCAAATCTAACCAAGTGTTGAATTAGATTAGGTCAAGGACACTCTAGACTCAACTTTAATAGTTGTAGTTGGATGAGTCTATATCTTTAACAAAGACTAAGATGGACTTGATTCATGGCTAAGCAGTTAAGCCCAAAATTATTAGGTTGATCAGATTAGACCTAATTAGCTGGTTGGTGTCTAAGATAAGTTTGGCAATCTAGACCAGTGATTTTTAATTCAAAGCTACTCGCACTAATTTGATCTTTGATGAGTTAATGACATATCCCTTCCACTGATCTCACTCACCTGGTCGATATGGTTGATTAGGATTTGATTAGATTGCTTGGTGATTCGAGCTGACCCATGTCACTAGAAATCAGTTTGATTGATTTCAATCAGTAAGACTAAATTAGGTGCCTAGGGACCTAAATTGATCCTAGTCCTAACCAATTGACTTGATGAAGTCAGTGGGAGAAATTTGGTCCATGTCCTTTCTATCCTTAAATCACATGTAATCTAAATGTTCTAAATTATTAGGTTCTTAAAATGACTAAGTTATAGGGATAACCAAGTCATAGCCTCACATTAAGGTGAATAGTAATGAGTCCAATTTTCTAGATGGACAATGAAGGTGCCTCACACCTGGTGTTCATCTAGATATTAAAAGTGCTATCCATCATATGATGATTAGGTTGTACTCTTTTAATGGTGATCAGATTGGCCAGAGCTTTCCTCGGACCTGGTTATCCTTGGTTTGATGCACCGAACTCAATTATGTTAATGGTTGGATCTAACCAAAGCTTTTTAGTGGAGGCCATAGCCTACTGAATTAGCTTCTGGGGTAAAATCTAAATACTAAAAATTATTTAGAAAAATAATTGATTATGAACCTACCTGTAGATGCACATAGGTTGGCTAGAGCTTTTCTCGGATCCGTCTGTAGTTTATGTGGATTTTAGGATCCACTAAGAAATTAGTGTAATTCCTTGAATTAGAGGTAGAGGCTATCAATTCATTAAAAATAGTGAAAGAACCTTTAGACTAAAGTGTAAGTCTTTAGGATTTAATTAATTCAAGTACTAATATGGTCTTATGTCTTCCTTTTAGATAAATAGAATGGCTAGTGTAAGTCTGCTCCATCTACCGTTGGATAGTGGCAAGCATTTAAGATCTGAATACGAGAAGTCTAGTATTGATCCTAATAAGGCAAACCTGAAGAGGAATGGTCCTCTTGACTTGAATAGGCTGAACAACAAAAACTAGAAAAGAGTTGTTGGGTAAGGTTGTTATATGATAACACCATGTAATTTTACTATTTATGATACATTTACCTGGGAATTAGATACTAGGAGTCCAATTCATATATGCAATTCATTGCATGGACTTCAAATTGGTAGAAAATTTGAGGATGGCAAAAGATTCCTTAATATTGAGGATGAAAGAAATGTTTCAGTCCTAGCATTAGAAACTCTTGAACTTATTTTCAAAAATAATTATATTGTTTTAAGTGACTATCACTATTGTCCATCTTTTATGATGAACATAATATCTATTGGGCTTTTAGTCCAAGATGGTTATAGTTTATTAATAAAGAGACATTATTGTGATATCATTATGAATGATGTCATAATAATGCAAGGACAATTAAGAAATGATATTTACATTTTATCACAGTCTATTAGTGTAATGTACACATCAAATAAATGCCTACAACTAGATAATATCACTGGTGCTTATCCTTGGCACTGTAGGCTCAGTTATATAAATAAGAATAGGATCAACAGGTTAGTCAAGGAGCATATCCTTGACATCCATGATTGTTAATCATTGAATACCTGTGAGTCTTGCCTTCTTGGTAAGATGACCAAATCATCTTTTACTGAAAAGGATGAACAGGTCACTGAGCTTCTAGGTCTAGTACATACTGATGTATGTGGACCAATGAATACATGTGTTAGAGATGGATTCTACTACTTCATTATATTTATTGATGATCTATCTAGGTATGAGTACGTCTATCTTATGAAGAGTAAATCCGATTTATTTGAAATATTCAAATGATATCGAAATGAGGTAGAAAAATAACTTGGTAAGAGTATTAAAACTCTTCGATCAGATCGAGGAGGTGAATATCTTTCCAATAAGTTTTTGACATATCTAGAAAAAATCTCTCAATGGACCCCTCCTGGAACACCATAGCATAATGAAGTATCTAAAAGAAGAAATCGAATCCTGTTAGACATGGTTCGATCAATGATGGGGTTTGCGAGTCTGTTGATTTCTTTTTAGAGTTATTCACTTGAGACTGCTTATTTTATTTTAAATAATATTCCAAGCAAGTTTATCGCAAAGACTCCATATAAGATATGGACTGGACATAGGCTAATGCTCTCTCATCTTAGGATTTGGGAATGTCCAACTTATGTAAAACATTTGCAGACAGAAAAGCTTGGACCTAGATCCAATAAATGCTTGTTCATAGGATATCCCAAGGAAACTAGGGAATATTACTTCTACCTTACTGAATAGTAAAAGATGTTCGTCAGTAATAGGATAGTCTTTTTGGAAAAGGAGTTCCTTATGGAAGAAACTACTACTTCTAATATTGAACTTAGTGAAGTTCGATAGGTGGAAGAACTAACACATTCTAGTAAACCTACAGAACTAGATTTGATGAGATCAAATTCAAAGTTCATTAAAGAGGCACCAAGAAAATCTGATAGAGTACCGCATCAATCGGATAGATACTATGATTTCTTGATTTAAGATGGTGGTCCTGTTGAACTCGATGAGAACGACAAGGATCCGATCACCTACATGGATGCCATGTAGAGGTCCGACTCTGACAAGTGGTTGAAAGCCATAAAGTCTGAAATGGAGTCTATGAAGATCAATAATGTATGGACACTGGTTGATCCATCTGAAGGAATAAAATCCATTGGGTGTAAGTAGATTTTCAAAAAAAAATGAGATGCAGATGGAAAGGTGGAGACCTATAAAGCTTGTTTAATTACCAAGGGATATCGTCGGCATTATGGTATTGACTATGATGAGATATTTTTTCTAGTGGCAATGTTCAAGTCCATTCGGATTATGCTTACGATAGCAGCATCCCTAGACTATGAGATCTGACAAATGAATGTGAAGATGGCTTTCCTTAATGGAGAGCTGGATGAAGAGGTGATATGATACAGCCTAAGGGGTTCATATCCATAGACGAGTCCAAGGTGTACAGGCTTTAGAGATCCATCTATGAATCAAAGCAGGCATCTCAGAGTTGGAATATGCATTTTGATAAGGTGATTAGAACAAATGGCTTCGTTAAGAATGGAGAGGAATCATGTGTGTATAAATGGGCTAATAATTCTATAGTAGTATTTCTTGTACTATATGTCGATGACATTTTCTTAATCAAAAATGATATTTCTGCTCTACAAGGAATAAAGGTTTGGCTATCATCTTAATTCTCTATGAAGGACTTGGGAGAAGCTTCCTACATTCTAGGAATGAAGATTTATAGAAATAGATCTAAAAGATTGCTTGATTTATCCCAATCCACGTACATCGATACCATGCTAAAGCAGTTCAGCATGATGAATTCTAAGAAGAGCTATCTTTCGATAGACCATGAAATTTTTCTCTCAAAGTGAGATTGTCCGACAACTCCTCAAGAGAGAGAGTGTATATGAGTAGAATACCATATGCTTCGATAGTGAATTCTATTATGTATGCCATAATGTGTATGAGACCAAATGTGGCATACTCATAAGGATAGTGAGCAGATACCAGTCTGATCCAGGTGAGAATCATTGGAAGGTTGTGAAAATAATCTTCAAGTATTTAAGAAATACCAAGGATCAGTGGCTCATCTATGAAGATACTGATTTGAAACTTATGGGATACACTGATTTTAGTTTTCCGTCAGATCATGATGATAGTAAGAGTGTGTCAGGTTATGTGTTTACCTTAAATGGAGCGGTTTGTTGGAAGAGTTCCAAGCAGCACATTATGGTCGGTTCTGTGTGCGAGATGGAGTATGTCGCGGCATCCGATGCTGTGAAGAAAGTTGTGTGGCTGTGAAAGTTCATTAGTGAGCTGGAAGTGGCACCCTTCTTGGATGGTCCAGTTCTACTATACTATGACAGCATTGGAGTCATAGCTCAAGCGAAGGAGTTAAAGGCACATCAGCATGCCAAGCACATTTTGCATCACTACCATCTTGTACGAGAGATCATGGAACTAGGTGACGTCTAGCTTCAGAAGATCAACAAAAAGAAGAACGTGGCTGACCTATTTACTAAAGCTCTTAGAATAAAAGAGTTTGACAATCACAAATGAACGATGGGTATTCGATACTGTTCTGAGTGGCTTTAGTCTAAGTAGGAGTTGTTGGAAAATATATCCTAAAGTCAATCATATAAGTTGTAGATGGTTAAGCTAAATATAATTATACTTAAACTATTAATAAATAAAATTATTATTTTAGTATTTTCATCACTTTGTGCATCTTTCTATAATGAACTCTTCTATGATGAAGTTCTTAGGACTATTTAGACTCGACAAAGGAGGATTTGTCATTTAGTTCTTAAATCTGATCATGACCAATTGATATGTTGTTACCAAAGATGACAACATAATCGAGTGTAGGTCGTTGCATGCCATTTTTGTTGGTTGTCCTCTTAACCAAGGAGTATGGAGATACTGGTATCGCATGCAGGTGAAGTATAAGGGTATATTTCACTGATCATGATCCAACTGCATAGCTCTCTGCTGTCGAGAGTTGCTTGCAAAGGATATGGGTGTAAGTATCCCTTAGTCCTAAGATCACTATGGTGACTTGCAAGCAACTAACTGTACTTAGGTACCAGACTACCAAAATTTCTAATTCAATGATAGAAGGCTATTGGGTGTAGTCAAGTACTTGTGAAGTCTGTGTATGAGTCAAGATGGGATTGACCCCTCCAAGTGTTGGAGTAGATGCATCACTGTATTTCAATTTAGCAAAACCTCAGTTGGAATGGTCCATGTGATGGACACTGAATTTTGAAATACACTATGGATAAATTTTAGAGTTGGCAGTAAACCTTAGATTATTCTTTGAGCATCAAGGTCAAGGGAATGAATTATACGGTAGCCATATGCCATAGATTCGTCATTGTTGCATTGTGACTTTTCGACCTATCCGAACGTCGGGTACCATTACTAGATGGTCACATCAATTAAAAAATTAGTTCTTGTGTAGAAGATTTTATTAGATTGGGTTAAGCCTAATTTAGTTGGATCTAATTTGATTTAATTGGGTCTAGATTAATTGGCTTAGTTGAAACCAATTTGGACCAAGTTAAATTAGATTTGAATTCAAACTCTCCCATGCGCCTACCATCTTTGACTTGTCACACCCCATCTACATTTATGTGAGTTTTTTCTCTTGCCCAGAAGTATGTGCACCCGCTCTTATTTCTGTCTTTGACCTAGACCAAGTGTTGGATCAGATTAGGTTGAAATTGATTTTGAATTCAAAGGATCTTTGAATTTAAAGTCCCTAAACTTCCTGCGCCACCTTATTTTTGACCAAGTCTTCTCTCATGCAAATTTTGAATTTGCATGAGGTTTTCCATGCCAGGAATGTGATCTGTGCCCCCTCTCTTTTCTATCTTTGACTTGGTCTACCTCTTGGACCAGTTCAAATAAAGTTGAATTTTAAATTCAACTAAAGGAGTTAAGAGGTTGGAACCCATCCTTATCTTTTCCTTGCACAAAACTCATTTCTCACGCACACTTTTGTGTATTTCTAAGTGTGGGCATATAGAAGGAGAGTCCTTCTATGCATCAATCACTTTGGGTTGACATGAGAATGGGTAGGTTGGTTGCTTGAATTTTGAATTCAAGCAATTTGTTAAAACCTCTCAACCACTTGCTCTTATCCGATTCTACACGCAAAAGACATCGACACACACCTAATTTAAATTAGATTTCTCTTGGGCGTGCATGTGGTTGGCATGAGAAATCTGAGGAGTGCATAGAAGGTTTCTGAGAGAGAGAAACATCAGAGAGGCATGCTAGTCTGGGCATGGAAAAGTCTAGGGAGAGAGGCAGTGTATTTCCTGTGCCATCTTTCCTCACACCCGCTTCTTCTAGTTTTTCTCTTTTATCACCCATCTTAAAAGTTTTTTGTGAGTGATTAGTAGAGGGAGAGTTTCTCTACCCATGAAAATTTGTTTCATAAGAAAACTCCAAAGAGAATTGGTGTGAGAGGATTTTCAGGCGTTGGGATTTTTGAGTGTTCAAAATCCTAGAGTTGGGACTCAGGGTTTGGATGGAGAGATCGAGTGTTGTGAGCATTGAATTACCACCAAATTTAAAACACCAGTTTATCATCCTCTATAGCATACCATCTATTCTTCAAGAGTATTTAAGAGATCAGAAAAATGATCAATTGGATCGATTGAGATCAGCAGTCGAAGGTCCTGGCGAGGAGCTAGCACTCCAGTGGAGCTAGTCAGGATTAGGAGCTCCGTGTGGACCAACCATAGAGACCGGACAAGTGTGCAGCTGTAGTGTATTGCCAGAGCATATTCCAGTGGATTTAGATCATGGAGATCAGCTACTCGTGCACAGGTATCAAGTTCTAAACTCGAATCGGTCAGTAAATATGATTTGCTTATCGATTGCATTTAAATTTTAAATTACAAATTAGCTTGTCTAGATCTTGAGTAGGGTTTTTTGATTTGATCAAAGCATGCATAGGTTAATTTTTTTATTAGTCTAGTGCTTCCACTATAATAAAATTTGAAAAATATTTTGAAAATCATGCTAAAAATCCTACATAATTTTTTTAAGATATAGTTTCCATATAATTCATCACCTTGACCAAAATGCTCATAGGACACCTCAAAGTTCAACTATCAATCCTAATCAGGCTGTCCATATTATATTTTAAAATACCAAATCCATCTCATGGATTACCCTTGCTAAGGTTTTGCTATATTGAAATACAGCGATACATTCTTCTCCAACTCTTGGAATGGTCAATCCTATTTTGATCACACACCAACTTTGCAAGTACTGGACTGTGCCCAAAAGCCTTTCATTACTGAATTAGAAATTTAGTTAGTCTGATACCAAAGCACAGTGAGTTGCTTGCAAGCCACTGAGGTGATCTTAGGTCTAAGGGATACTTATACCTATATCCCATCAGAGACATTCTCGACAGTAGAATGCTCTAGAGTTGATCACATTCAATGATGATGTATCCTTACATCTCATCTGTATGCCATACCTATTTCTCTATACTCCTTGGTTAGGAGGACAACCAATCTATATGGCACACAATGACCTATGTTCGATAGATGCTATCATCTTTATTAACAGCCTATCATTTGGTTGTGAACAATTTTAAAGACTAATTGATAAATCCTCTCTATATCAAATCTAAATCATCCTAAGAACTTCATCACAACAATGGAGTTCGTTAGAAGATGAAACTTTTATGATGAAAATGCCAAAAGAATTATTTTATTCATCAATAAATCAATTATAATTATAATATAGCTTAACCATCAACAGACTGATGATTTGCTTTGGGACATATTTTCTAACATCTATCATAATAGACAAGATAATTATTCTTTCCACTGGCACAGCATCACCAGTGAACCCCACTAACGGAGAATTCATTAGTCCCATTTGACTATCAGGTATAGATATTTTGGAGAATGCATCATAAAACAAAATATCGATGGAGCTTCCATTATCAATCAAAATATGATGTACATCAAAATCAACAATATTTAAAGGTTACTATAATCATATTATTGAGCAAAAATTGAACCACTTGTGCATCTTCTTCCGTGAAAGTGATGGACTCCTCAGTCCTCTGTGTAGAAAACCGATCTAGAATTTTGGGATTAGATTTTGAAACTTTTCAGATCTATGCAGAGAAAGATATGAATTAATCATATTAATTTATAATAAAATATGAAAAGTCCTAGATCTAGGATCCTATTACATGATCAAAGTATGTTATTAAATCAAAAAATAAAATATCAAAAGAAAAGATGTTGATCACATCAATATAGATTTACACTAGATCAAATCTAGATGTATAATAGGAAGATCAAATCATCCTTATCTTTGTAACTTGATTTTCTTAACTCACTAATCCAGGCCTGAGATTGTTGTTCCAAGCCGCACATGCATCCGGCCTCTATAGATTATCCATACAAGCCCTTAATTATAGATCAAAAGTTCGATGCCTGAAAATCAGCACAGTATACTCATACTGTGCTGATCCTTCTTCGATGGTCGATCTGGATCTTTCTTCTTCAATTCTTGGATCCTCCAATAATCAAAAGATGATGAAGAAGATTTTGGACTTGAGACTCCTTTCAAAATCACAAAAAATGGAGGAAGAAATGTAAAGGAAAAACCCTAGAAGAAGACACTTCTTCTTCCTTGTTTCTCTCACCAATGCTTAGGTTTTTCTCTCCACAAAATTCCCACACCCAAGGTATTTGCGCCCAGGTTTACTCATGCCTAAAGAGAACTCTCTCAAATCTTTCTCTTTCTCTTCTAAAAAGATTAGATTAAAAAACTCTTTAAATAAAGAGTTGTAGAAGAATCCTTGTCTAGGTCAAATACCTAGTAAGGATTAACAAAA
Organism: Cocos nucifera; assembly: GCA_006176705.1. Taxonomy (NCBI): domain Eukaryota; kingdom Viridiplantae; phylum Streptophyta; class Magnoliopsida; order Arecales; family Arecaceae; genus Cocos; species Cocos nucifera. Next base: position 84,544 of record QRFJ01006565.1, read on the forward strand.
TTGGGTTAGACTTGGGGCACCCAACTCTCGGGCGCCCCCTCCTTTATTTTTTTCATGGGCCACCAGGGAATGTCACACAAAAATCCCCATAAAATCCACAAAAATCAAAAAAAAAAATCTGAGTAGGATTGGCACAAAAAGGGAGGAGTTTTATACGCTTAAAATTCTATCTCATAGAATTTAAATCAACTCAAACTCCTTCTTTGACTTGGTCCACATGGAATTTTTCATGTAAGAAAGAAAGGAAGGAGATGGTGTGTGTGTGATGACCTAGGAGAGAAGATTTTCATGAAAAAATCCAAAGAAAAAAATGCATGGGCATTGAAAATTAGGATGGCACAAGGAAAGGGAAGTCCTAGTCACACTAGGACTTCCAATTTGACTTGGTCAAACTTCATCTTTGAACCAAATTAAATTAGATTTAATTTAACCCAATTAGAATAGATCTTAGTCCAACTAATAATCTAATTAAATTAAATTAAATTATATTTAATTTTAATTTAATTTTTTAATCAAATTAAAAATTAGGTTCATACAAGTCCTAATTGAACTAGGACTCATTTTTCTTACAATTGGCTCATCCAATAAATCAATTAAACTTGATCCAATCAAGCCCAAACCATATATAATTAAATAATATTTAATTAAACTTAATCTTAGCCTTTTGGTTTAATCAAATTAAACCAATTAGCAATCTAATTGCTAATCGATCCTTCTATAATACTTGCACTAGGTTAAACATCAATCGTATTAATTGCTTGACCTAAGAACGATTCTTAATCATCAATCAATGATTTGATCAGATCGAGAACTCTTATATATGTGACCCCATAGGTTTGAACCTAAGTTGGTAGCATAGAAATAAATTACTATATCAATCGAAGTGACCATCAAGCAATGGTACCTGACAGTCGGATAAGTCGAATGTGTAGAACAATATCCTTAGAATCCATGTCGATATAGCTTCCGTATAATTCATCCCCTTGACCAAAATGCTCATAAGACACCTTAGAGTTTAACTGTTAATCCTGATTAAGTTGTCCACACTATATTTCAAAATACCAAATCCATCTTATGGATTACCCCGATCAAGATTTTATAATATTGAAATACAGTGATGCATTCTTCTCCAACTCTTGGAGTGATGAATCCCATCTTGATCACTCACCAACTTTACAAGTACTTGACTATACCCAAAAATCTTCCATCACTGAATTAGAAATTTAGTTAGTTTGGTACCAAAGCACAGTGAGTTGCTTGCAAGCCACTATGGTGATCTTAGGTCTAAGGGATACTTATATCTATATCCCATCAGAGCAGTTCTCGATAGCAGAATGCTCTAGAGTTGGTCATGTTCAGTGATGATGTACCTTTACATCTCACTTATATGTCATACCAATGTCTCCATACTTCTTGGTTAGGAGGATAACCAATCTATATGGCATACAATGACCTATGCTCGATAAATGTTGTCCTCCTAATTAATAATGTATCATTTGGTCGTGAGCAATTTAAGGACTAATCGATAAATTCTCTCTTTATTGAAACTAAATAGTCCTAAGAACTTCATTACAATAATGGAGTTCATTAGAAGATATAGACTTTGTATTAAAAAATCAAAAATATATTTTATTTAATAATAAATTAATTATAATTATAAAATATCATAATCGTCAATAAGCTGATGATTGTCTTTGAAACACATTTTCCAATAACTTCTACTTATTCTAAAGCTACTCGGCACAGTATGTAATATCCATCTTCGACTTGTGATTGTCAAACTCTTTTATCGTCAGGTTTTAGTAGAGTTGTCAGCCAGGTTCTTCTTTCTGTCGATCTTTTAAAGATCGACATCATTTCGATCCATGATCTTCAGATCAGGTGGTAGCAGCACAGTATGTGCTTTGTTTGCTAGTGTGCTTTCAGTTTTTTCGTCTGAGCAATGGCACCAGTGCTGTCGTAGTAGAGAAGGATCAGACCATCAAGAAAGGATGCTACTTCGAGCTTGGTGATGAATTTTCTCAACCACACAGCTTCTTTCACGGTATCTGATGCTGCGACGTACTTTTTCTTACAAATAGTGTCTGCCATAGTTTGCTGCTTGAAATTCTTCCAGCAGATGGCTCCACCATTTAGGATAAAGACATAACCCAACATGCTTCTATTATCATCAAGGTCAGATTGAAAGCTAGAGTTTGTAAATCCCTCAAGTTTTAGATCTGACTCGCCATAAACCAATCGTTGATCTTTAGTATTTCTTAAATACTTAAGGATGGCTTTAACCACTTTCTAGTGATTTTCTTCTGGATCATATTGGTATCTATTCACTACTCTTAGTGAGTATGAAACATCTAATCTCGTATATATCATGGCATACATAATAGATCCCACTATCAAAGCATATGAGACTCTACTCATATGCTCTCTCTCTCTCTTTAGGAGTTGTCGGACAATTCTTCTTAAAGAAAAAAATTTCATGGCCTATCGGAAGATAGCTTTTCTTGAAATTCTCCATGCTGAACCTCTTCAATACAGTTTCTATGTACGTGGACTGGGATAACCTAAGCATCCTCTTAGATCTATTCCTATAGATCTTTATCCCTAGGATGTAGGATACTTCACCCAAGTCCTTCAGGGAGAATTGAGATGATAATCAAACTTTTATTCTTTATAGTGTGGGGATGTCATTTTTATTAAGAGAATATCATCTACGTACAAGACAAGGAATATCACTATCAGACCATTCGCCCACTTATAAATGTAGGGCTCTTCTCCATTCTTAATGAAGCCATACATTTTGATCATCTTATCAAAATGTATGTTCCAACTTTAAGATGCTTGCTTCAATCCATAAATAGATCTCTGAAGCTTGCACACCTTGGACTCATCTGTAGATGTGAACCTCTCAAGTTGTGTTATAAACACCTCTTCGGTGAACTCTCTATTTAGAAAGCTGTTTTCACATTCATCTATCAGATCTCATAGTCCAGATGGATAGCTATCGTAAGCATTATCTAAATGTATTTGAGCATTGCCACAAAAGAGAATGTCTCGTCATAGTCAATACCATAATGTTGACGATACCCCTTGGCAACTAGATGGGCTTTATAGGTCTCCACCTTTCCATTTGTACCACTCTTTCTTTTGAAGACCCACTTACACCCAATGGGTTTAACCCCTTCGGATAGATCAACCAATGTCCAAACATTGTTGACCTTCATGGACTCCATTTCGACTTTCATGGCCTCATGCTATTTCTTGGAATCAGGCCTCTACATTGCATCCATATAAGTGATCGGATCCTCACCGTTCTCATCGAGTTCGATGGGATCACCATCCTGGATCAAGAAATCATAATATCTATTCGACCGATGCGGTACTCTATCGAATTGCCTTAATAGTATAGGTACACTAGGCTCCAAATTTAATCTAATTAAATCAGATTTTGGTTCAGTTATAGGTGTCGGTGTTTCTATCAGTTGAACTTCATCAAGTTCAATCTTAGAGGCAACAGTTCCTTCACCAAGAAACTTCTTTTCTAAAAGGATTGCCTTAAGGCTGATAAACACCTTTTGTTCATCAACATGATAGAAAATATATCTTTTGGTCTCTTTTGGGTACTTTATGAATGTGCACTTATCAGACCTAGGTCCAAGTTTATCTATGATTAATCATTTCACATAAGCTAGGCTCCCTCAGATCCTAAGATGTGAAAGTGCTAGCTTACATCCTATCCATATCTCATATGGAGTTTTAATTATAGACTTACTTGAAACTCAATTTACAAGATAGCAAGTCAATTCAAGTGCTATCCCCAAAAGAATATCGGCAAGCTGGTAAAATGTATCATGGATTGAACCATATCTAACAAAGTCTAATTCTTCCTTTCAGACACACCATTATGCTACAGTATTCTTAGAGGAGTCCATTAGAAGAAAATCCCATTCTCTCCTAGATATGTGAAAAACTCATCAGAAAGATATTTTCCTCCATGATCAAATCGAAGTTTTAATACTCTTTCTAGTTTATTTTTCTACTTCACTTTGGAATTGTTTGAACATTTCAAATGACTCTGATTTATATTTCATTAGATAGACATATCCATATCTGGATAGATTATCTATGAAAGTAATGAAGTAGAGATATCTATCTCTGGCACTAGTGCTCATAGGTTCACATACATCAGTATGTACTAGACCTAAGAGCTCAGTAGCTCTTTCACCTTTTTCAGTAAATGGTGACTTGATCATTTTTCTAAGAAGACAAGACTCATAGATTGGAAGTAATTCACAATCACTAAGTTTGAGAATTCTCTCTTGAGTCAATCTGTTTATCCTATTCTTGTTGATGTGATCTATCCTATAGTGTTAGTGGAATATACTATATTAATAGGTTGTGATAACATATATACACCATTATTCAAATATCCAAAGAATATAGTAACACTATTCATAATGATATTATAAAACTCTTTTTTAATTAAATTTTTATAATTATCTTCAGCCAAAAGGCCTATAGAAATGACATTCAAAAAAAATTAGAACAAAAATGATAATCACTAGGAATAACGATTTGAGACTCAAATACAAGTTTTAAGATTCCTAATGCTAGAATTGAAACTAGTCTTTCATCTCCAATATTAAGGAACCTCTCACCTTGTTTGAATCTCCTACTGACCTACAACCCCTACAATGAATTATAAATATGGTAACAGCTATTGGTTTCCAATACCTAGTTAGTAATGTCACAGCTAAAGAAATTACAAGGAGTTATCATATAAATACCTTGCCCAGCAATAGCTTGCTTCTTTCTTGGCCTATTCCAATCCAGTAAGGCAATATATTGAGGACAATTTCTCTTCCAGTGCTCCCACTTCTTACAGAAGAAGCACTCAGCTTGACTATTATCTGGCTTTATCTTCTTGGTCTCGTCTTGGACAGATGTCCCAGCCTAAACTTGCACCTTTTTGGACTTCTTCTTGTTCTTCTTTCCTTTCCTAAAGGGTCGAGAACCAGAAGAAGATCCTCCCACTAAATTCACCAACTCCTTATGGAGCTAGTGATCATTCTCAAAGTTCTGAAGTAACCCCAGTAACCTGTGGTAGTTTACTTTAGACTTTATCATTCTATAATGAGTAAGGAATGGGAGATAAGTTTTGGACAACAAGTTTAAAATTGCATCTTTTTCTAGCTGCTCGTGTAAGATAAAATCGAGCTTGCTCAAATTCTCCATCAACTAGATCATGTTTTGAAATAATCAATACTCGTTTGATACTATTATTGTGCCTATGGCTACTCGGAACTACAATCATAGATCCAATCTCTTGCACAAAACTGAGTGTTAATCCAGAAATATGAAGAAGAGCAAAAATTGATGGTGGCACCTAGGTCTTGGTGTTGGAACTAGATAGAAAAAGAGATTTAGGAAGAAAAACTGTACATTGATTTCACTCATGTAAAAGATTACAATGCCTAGGTTTATATATCCTAAGGTTTCTGCTATACCACATGAATCCTAATAAACCCAAACTCCAGCTAAAAAACTCTAGTAGGCTAACCCAATACATGAAAGTACTCACCAAGCCCATGTACACTCATGTCTTCCATGCTCTGATCCCTTGAATCTACATCCAATCCATACATGAGTTAGCCACCTTAAGACCTTATTAGACCAAGCCTTAAGATCCCAAACAAAAAATTCCATCCAATTCTAATTACCACCATCGAGTCAGCTCTATCAGTAGCTGAGCTAGCTCGATTGTATCTCATTCGAATCCTATCTTCTGTTTATCTGAGACAGCCAGCTCCTCGAGTCGGCTCGATATCAGTCTGAGCTAGCTCAACTACGTATTCGAGCCAGCCTGCCTATGTGTCAGCCTCTTATCTTGGCTGATTCTTCTTCTAACTTTAGTCCTTTGCTCCACCATGTGTTTTAGATCTTTGGAGCACCTACAAAGCCCCCTTAAGATCCTCACATCTGAACCTCAAACTTGTGCAGGGCTACATGCCGCCTTCATCTAGGGCAACTTTTGTCTTAGCCCTAGGACTCATACCTATCCTAGTCTCCTGGAGTCAACATCCTAACTCCTCCAATGGCCCCCTAAGGCTTGGAGCACCATACCAAATACTACATCATGTACAGTACATGATCAGTGATAGAAGCTCCATCCTCATCCTAGCATTGAAGATGGCACAACTAGTCTTATGCCTCTCAACGTCATCGGGTGTACCAAAAAACTCGTTCAACACTTGAAGTATATCTTCTGGCTGAGCAGACTCGAATCTATGACTAAACTCATCGCTCATGGCTACCAGCATGATACAACACACCATGTTCGATCATTGAGCCACTTTTGATAAGTATCTCTAACTATTCTATGTGCATTGGGTGCTGGCTCCTCAAGTGCCAGATCTATTAGCATGTATAAGATCCATTCATGCTCTAGGATAATCTTTAACTTATGGTACCAGTTATCGAAGTTGAGTCCCACCAGCCTATCATTATCTAACAATGATGGAGCGAAAGGAAAGTGGCCATATTTGTAGAAAGAAAAACCAAAATCTAATTAATAATTGATTCATCAAACCTAAAGATTTAGATTTTAATCAAAAATTTCTTTCACTATTTTATTCGAATTGGTAGCCTCTACCTTCAAGTCGAGGAATTATCCTAATTTCTTAGTGGGTAATAGAATCCACATAGACTATACATAAGTCTAACTTTGGTTGGTCAATCCATATATATCGAAGGATAGGTTCATAACTAATTATTTTTTTAAATAATTTTTAGTATTTTAATTTTGCTCCAGTTTCTAATCAGTAGGCTTTGGCCTCCACTGAAAAGATCCGATTAGCTCCAACCATTAACATGATCATATTTGGTCCATCTAACCAATGAATGATTAAGCCTAACTTTGGTTGATCAACCTAACCACCATTTAAATAAATATGGTCAAGAAATCATATGATGAATGATAATTTTATTAGTCGATAAGCACCAGGCCTTTGGGCCTCCAATGATTATCAAGCTAATGGACCCATTATCACCCACTTAATGAGAGGCTATGATCTACTTATCACCATAACTATTTTACTTTAAGAACCTAATAATTTTAAAAGATTTAATTGATTTGATTTAAAGAAGAGAGAAGAGAACCAACCAATTTTGATCCTTCCACTGACTTCACCAAGTCAGATCATAAAGGATCTAATTAAAGCTGGCATTAGGAGCACATAAATTAGTCACACTGATTTACCTAATTAACATGGGTGACCCTAAATCATCAAGTGATCTAATCAAAATCTAATTAACCAGGATGGCTAGGTAAGTGAGATGAGTAGAAGGGATATGTCATTAACTCATCAAAAATCAAATCAGCACGAGGAGCTTCCAATTATAAACCATCGATCAAAATGCCAAACTTATCTTAGACACCATCTGATTCATTAGTTTTAATTTTGACCAACCTAGTAATTTTAGGTTTGACCGCATAGCCAAGAATCAAGTCCATCTTGGTTCTCATTAAAGACATAGACTTGATCAACTATAACTATTGTGATTGATCTAGAGAATCCTTGACCAAATCTAAGACAACTATTAATTAGATTTAGTCAATTCTCTAATTAAGTTCATTCTTTAATCTAACCTTAGCTCTAATCCAATTAATGGACCAAATTCGCACAAATCCATTAACCCAATTTATTATGATTTGTGTCTTAGGATCTTTAATTCACAATCCTAGAATCTAATCAAAACAACTCTTAATTCTTAATTAAGTTTTAGGCCGAGGATTGTGATTCGGCTTTTCAAAAATAATTTTTATATTTATAAAATATTTTTACAATATGATTCTACCCACCAAGTTACATGTTTGATTCATAATCAATATACAAATAAAATAAATATGAAACTACTTTAGATCTAATCTAGACATGTTCATGATAGGAAACATGCAGGGTTTCATGTATAGATTTCAAAACTTTTTCAAAATATAAAGCAGAGGAAGACATAGATTAAACTATTTAATCCACAACATGCATGTAATCCAATTATAAAATCCTACATCAAGGATCTATAACATATTATGATGTAAATATAAATCTAAAATTAAATTAATCATAAGTGGTATTGATCATATCAATACCTAGATCTAGAATAATTCTAGATCTAATCTTAGATCGCATCTAGGTCACCAAGAGATCAGATCTCTTATCTTTGCATGGGTTGAGAACTCCATGGTTGAATTCATTGTCGCCTTTGGAGCGACACAAGAGTTCGACCTCTATAAGTAATCCACACAAACCTACAACATAGATCGAAGGTTCGTCGAATGAAGATCCGCTCGAAGTGCTAGCTTCTCACGGATCCCTTCTGATGGTTAATCAAATACATGTTCTTTGGATCTCTTGGACACTCTAAGAGATGAAGAACATGAGAAAGAATAAGGGATAAATCCAATCCTTGGATCTTCCATAAATCAAAGAATAAAATCAAGAAAAAATAAATCCTAAGAGAAGACAAATATTTTCCTTTAGGACATCAACGGTTGATGTCCTGAAAACATCTCTATGCTAGAACAAGAGAAGATCTTCTCCTCTAAGATTTTTCTTAAGTTTTTAGATCTAAGATTTTTTATTTTATTCATACAAAAATCCCATAAAAATTATAGAGGAATGGTTCTCCAAGAAATCCTAAGAGAAGACCTTTCTTCTCTTCTCCTTCTCTCATCAGGACATGATCAGATCATGTCCAAAAAATTAACACCATGCCCCAACAACTTGGAGCACTCATCCCCACACCCAAATCCTCTCTCTCTATTAAATTTAATCATATAAAAATTATAAATAAAATAATAAGAGAGAAACATAAAAGAAAAATATAAGAGAAGATAATCTTCGCTTACCTTATCTCTTCAAGACATCAACCTTTGATGTCTTAATTAAGGGCTCTTCTCCAAGAATATTGGTACCACAAATCCTCCATGCCTTATCCTCCTTCTTCTCTAATTTTTCATGATTTTTCTAGAATTTTTCACATCCTCTATGGTCAAAGAAAGAGGCATCCTCTTTATATTGCAAAACTAGGTCAAAACCTAGTCAAAGGAGGACTTCTATGGGGCGTCCAACTCTTGGATGCCCCTCCCACTTTTTTTTTCATGTAACCACTGATTCACATGCACAAAATAAAGAAAAAAAGGGCTGAATAAGATAGAGAGGCATGGGCAGAGTTGGTGCATAAGGGAGGGAGGAGTTTGGGTCAAAGAAGACTCTTCCAAGTAGGAAACAATTTTCAACTTCCTTCTAATTTTGAACAAATCAAAATAAATTTCCAAATATTCTGAATAGTAGGCATGGAAGGCCTTCTTAGGCATAGGAATACATCAAAAAAATCTAAAATTAAAATATGGCATGGGCTTTCATGGGCACAAGTGAAAGAGAGAGAATCCCAGTCCAACTGGAGCTCTTCTTATTTGACTAGGTCAAAATTATTTTAAACTCTATTTAAATTTTATTTAAATTATATTAAATATAACTCAATTAAGGATGATCCTAGTCCAACTAAGAGCCTAATTAAATTAGATTAAATTAATATTTAAATCTAATTTAAATCCTAAGTCAATTAGGTGCACCCAAGTCCTAGTCAAACAAGAAATTATTCTTTCTTGCAATTGGCTTATCCAATAAACCAACTAGACTTTATCTAATTAAATTTAAATCAATTCTAATTGAATCTAATTCAATTAGACTTGATCTCAGCCTGATTGCTTAATTAAATTGAGTTAATTAGCAATCCAATTGCTAATTGATCCTCCTACAATACTTGCATTAGGTCAAACATTAATCGTATTGAATGTTTGACCTTGAAATGATTCTCAATTATCGATTAACCATCCAATCAGGTTACAAGCTCTAATGTGTGTGACTCCATAGGTTCGAACCTAAGTCAGTAGCATAGAAACCAATTTCTGTACCAATCGAAGTTACCATCTAGCAATGGTTTCCAACGTCCGGATAGGTTGAATGTATGCAAAGCAACATTCTTAGAACCCTGACTCATGGTTACTATATAATTCATCCCTATAACCAATAATGCTCAAGACGACTTCAACTATACTATCAACACTCATACAAGTCATCTCTATTGTGTCTCAAAATTTTGTAGATCCCGTGACACCTCACAAGGATTACCCAGGACTAAGTTTTGCTAAATTAAAATACAGCGAGACATTCTCTTTCTGAAGTTAATCAGGAGTGGTCAATCCTATCTTGACTCACACATTAACTCTACAAGTACTTAACTGTACCCAAAAATCTTTCATTACCTATATTAGAAATATAGACAGTCCAACACTAAAGTATAATGAGTTGCTTGCAAGTCACCATGGCGATCTCAGGTCAGAGGGACACTTTTATCCATTGGCCTTAGCTAGCTACTATTAATAGTAGAGTGCTACATTGGTCATGTTCAGTGTAGATATACTCCTACATCTCACCTGAATGCTATACCAATGTCTCCACACCACTTGGTTATGAGGACAATCAATGCATATGGCATACAGCGATCTGCACTCGATATGTTATCATCCTTGTTAATAACTTATCATTTGATCGTAAATAATTTAAGAACCATTCGATAAATCCTTCTTTATCGATTGATTGGGGTTCTAAGAACTTCATCATAATTTAGGAGTTCATTTAAGGAAGATAGAACTTTTATGATGAAATAGCCAAATTACTATTATTATTAGATAATTCATATACTAATTCCAATCATCTACTACTTAGCTGATTGGTTTTAGGATACATTTTTCAACAACTCTCACTTGAACTAAAGCCAATCAGAACGATGTCAAATATCCTATCTTCCACTTGAGTCCATAGAACTCCTTTGTTCTGAGGTCTTAGAAAATGGATCGGTCAAGTTCTCCTTTTACATCGATCTTCTGAAGATCGATGTCACTCAAATCAAATATCTAAGATAAAAATGATGCAGAATATGTTGGTTCTTCGATTCTTTAGCTTGAGTTATGGCTCCAGTGCTACGATAGGACTGGACCATGGGTGGAGGATGCCACTCCTAACCTGCTAATGAACCTCGGTAACTATACAGCTTAATGGTAGTATCATATGCCATGATGTACTCTACATCACTAACTAAATAGGCTAAAGTATCTTGCTTGAAATCTTTCTAACAGATTGTTCCTATAATTAGGATATGAGTTGACATTCTTTTGTTATCATCTTATTCTGACTGAAATCAAAATATTCATATATTTTAAGTCAGTACTTCCATATTTGAGTCACTAGACCTTAGTATTTTCCAGATACTTAGGGATTGTCTATACAATCCTCCAGTAGCTCTTACTTGGATTAGATTGGTATCTGCTCACTATCTCTAATGAGTATACCATGTCTAATCTCGTTCATGGATAAATAAGATGTCAGCTAAACCTTTATTTCTTGTAATGTTGGAATGTTATTCTGGATTAAGAGAATTTCATCCTCAAACATCACAAGAAATAACACTACAAAACATTTTGCCCAATAATAAGTGTAGGGTTTGTCTTTGTTCAAAACTAAGATATACGTTCAGAATGCATGTTCGAACTCCAAGATGATACTCAGACGGGCTTTATAGGTCCTTACCTTCCCATCTGCACTACTCTGATTCTATTAAAAATTCATTCACATCCAATGGATTTTATCCCTTAAGGTGATCAACTAGTGTCCATACACTATTGATTTTCTTAGACATCAATTTGGATCATATGACTCCAAGACACTTCTCAGAATCAGGCCACTGTACTGTATTCTTATAGATGATCGGATCCTTATTGTTCTCATCAAGCTCAACATGATCGCCATCTTGGACCTAGACACTGAAGTATCTGTCTGACTAACGTGGTACTCTACCGGATCTCCTTAAAGGTGACACTTTAATAGGCTCCGAATTTGATCTGATCAAATTAGGTTTTGTAGAATTATCAGATAATGTCGGTTCTTTTCTACTAGTCAAACTTTTATAAGTTTAACTTGATAGGCATCATTTTCTTCTCTAAGGAACTTCTTTCCAAAAGGAATGCCCTACTACTGATGAACATCTTATGCTCTTTAGCATAGCAGAATTAATAATCCTTAAACACTTATTGGATCAGGATCCAAGTTTATCTGTGTGCAAATATATGACATAGACTGATCAATTCCAAACCTGAAAGTGAGAGAGTCTAGGTCTATGCCCAATCTATATCCCATATGGAGTCAATGCAACAGATTAACTTGGTATAAATTTTTAGAGTAAAAGAAATAGTCACAAGAGCACAACCCTACAACAGGTAGACAAGTATACCCTATTATGGATTGAACGATGTCTAATAAAGTTCAATTTCTTCTTTTAGATACACTATGTTCCAAAAAAAAATCCAATGAGAGAGAATCCTTTTCTCTTCTAGATATGTCACAAACTCACTAGATAAGTATTTGCCTCCTCAATCTAATCGAAGAGTTTTAATACCTTATCCAGTTTATTTTTTTTATTATTGGATCATTTGAATATTTCAAATGATTCATCCCAGACATACGCATGCCCTGATAGGTCATCTGTATTGAAATATTAATGTCTTCCTTTGGTACTTAAGTTCAAGGTCCACATACATCACTATGTATGAGACTTAGAACTTTATCGGCTTCTTCACCTTTTCCAGTAAAAGGTTACTTTATCATCTTTCCAAGAAGACAAGATTCACAGGCTATCAATGATTCACAATCATTGATATCGAGATTTTTCTCTCAAGCTAACCCATTTATCCTGTTCTTGTCAATATGACTAAGCCTGTAATGCCAAACATAGACATCCACGATATAATCTAACTAGGGTATGTACATTACACTTATCTTAAGTCCTTGCAACGAATTGTATAAGATCACTAGTATTTAATACCCGAGTAGTAGAATTAGATACAGAGAAGTTTTAAGGTGTTATCATATAACATCTTTAATGAGCAACTTTTGCTCCTTTCTCTTATTCAGCCTGTTGTGGTCAAGAAAAGTAAGACAAATCTTATTCCTATGATCCTATTTCAGACATTAGAAGTACTATGCCTGATTTGGGTTAATCTTAGACTAATTATTTTAACTGGGCTCAGAAATCCCAATATAAACCCATTCGTACTGTTGAACCAATATTCAACTTTTGATACTGATTATCGAAGTTGGGTCCATAAGTCTTCACTGTCTAACAGTGATAGGAGCAATTAGGATTTAGCCTTAATAGAGAATAATGACCTATTATATATGAATCATTTTAAGCCTAAAGACTTGGACTTTAGTCTAAAGATTCTTCCACTATTTTGTTTAAACTGGTAACCTCTACCTCCAATTCAAGGAGTTACTTTAATTCCCTAGTAGGTACTAGAATCCACATGGACTGCACATGAGCCCAACTTTGGTTGGCCCACCCATGTACATCTAAGGATAGGTTTATAACCAATTATTTCTCTAAATAATTTTTAATAATTTTAATTTTGCCCCAGGCCTTGATCAGTTAACTTTGGCCTTCTTAGAAAAGGATCAATTTAGGTCCAACCATTAACATGACCATACTTGACGCATCCAACCAATGAATAATCAGGCCTAACTTTGGTTGGCCAACCCAACCATCATTAGAAAGATACATCCAAGTCATCATATGATGGATGATAATTTTATTAGTCAACAAGCACCAGGCCTTTAGGCCTCCAATGATTATTGAGTTAATGGACCCATTATCAAACACCTTAATGGATGGCTATGACTATGTTATTCCCATAACTTTATCATTTTAAGGACCTAATAATTTTAGAACATTTAAAAAATTAGTGATTTAAAGATAGAAAGGACATGGACTAATTTGCTCCTACTAACTTCACCAAGTCAAGTCCTCCCACTGACTTCGCAAGTCACTGATGAGGACTAGGATCAATTATAGTCCATGGGCACCTAAATCAGTCTCACTGAATAAAATCAGTCTCACTGATTTCCTATATAACATGGGTTAGCATGAAAAATGAGCACTAATCAAAAAGATTAACCACATTTGGTCAAATAGGGATCGATGGAAGAATGCTAAGGCTTGCTTAGAACATCAGAAGGGCTGGTAAGTAGGCTGCCAATTAAAAATCATCGATCTAGGTGCCAGACTTACCTTAGACATCAATTGATTTATCAGTTTTGATTTGGTCTGCCTAAAGACTCGAGCTCGATCACTGATCCATTTTTTAGATATATGGACTTTGATCAACACAACTATTGAAGTGATCTATAGAAAAGAGCCTAATCCTAATTAACTATTAATTAGGTTTGATCAATTTCTTAACTATCCATATTTAATTTAACCCTAGGTCTAACCCAGTTAAGGACCTGATCAAAGCTAACCCATTTTTCTTTAACCAATATTTTATGAAATTATCTTAGGATCTTCAAATCACAAACCTAGATCCTAAACAATCACTTAATTCTCAATTAACTTCAAGTCTTATGGGTTTAGATTGATGGAATCTCAAAACTAGTTTCTAATTTTATTGTTTGAAACATTTTCAAATTGTATTGAATCATATTCAATATACAGTTTTACATCTGATTTGTTTCATTATTTAGATCATATCCTAGGGTTTCAAATCTAGAATTTTATAGAAAGTAAGTTCGTAATTTAATTTCTACAAAACAAATATGTCATATATATACATTTTAGATTTAAAACAAAAATTACATATCAACATCTACAATAAGAGGATTAGATCTAAATATAAAATACATCATATAGATTAGATCATAAATCATTTAAAATTAAATTTAAAATAAATAAATTATAAATTCTTTAGATC
>QRFJ01006566.1:0-55638 GCA_006176705.1 Cocos nucifera
AGCGATAATATTCGTGCTTCCATGTGGAAATCGCTATCACTGTTGCTTTCTGGAACCTCTTCTAGCTGACAGTTCCCCAATTGGCACACAGACAGACTTCCAGATTCGACTTGTAATCATCTATATCGGACATGAAAATCTGAGTCTGTAGTCCTGGTACTTGGAGTTCTCCGTTACCAAAGACCAAACATTATATCCTTAGTTTCTCAAGTATTAAGATACATTTCATAGAAGTCCATTCTCTCAACCTGGATTTGACTGATATCCTTGCTTGCACCTCACAGCATGGGCATTCTCAGTCGTGTGCTAGATAGTGCATGGCATTACATGAGGCTCCCCATTGCAGACACGCATCAGGATCTTTCTCATTGCGTTCTATTTTCTCAGTGTGTAGGGCACATCTTCTTGGAAAGAATGAATACCATGTCTGAAGGTATAATCCCCTCTTAGAGTTTTTCATACTAAACCTTCTAGTACTTTCTCTATGTACATCTTCTGTGAAAGTCCTAGCATCCTATTCGGTCTATCCCTATAGATCTTAATCCTAGAATAAAGGATGCTTCACCTAGTCTTTCATGGAGAATTCCTTGGACACCACATCTTGACTGTCTGTCAACATGGAATATCATTCCCAATAAGGAGGATGTCTCCACTACATACAGAGGAGAACAGACAGCAGTCCCACTGACCCTTTGAAAACACGGTCCTCTTCATTTTTGATGAAACCAAATATTTTGATCACAATCATTGACAACAGTGTTCCAGCTCCGAAGATGCTTGCTTAAGTCCATATATGGACCTTTGCAGCTTGCAAACCTGTGATCAGCATCACTGGATTGATGTAACTTAGCGCTGTTCCATATAGATATCTTCCTCAAGATATCCGTTGAAGAACACCATTTTCACGTCATTTGCCAATTTTGTAATCGAAATAGGCCGCAACGGCAAGCAATGTGCGGAGATGGATTTAGCATAGCTACTGAGAAAAAGTATCCTAATAGTTCAGCCTTCGCGTTGACTATAACTCTTTGCCACTAGTCTAGCCTTTGAATGTCTCACATTCCATCTGCACAATCTTTCTTTGAAGGTCCATTACATCCAAAGGTACTATACCTCTGGTGGATCTACCAAGGTCCAGACTTGGTTTGAGTGCATTGAGTCAATTTCTGATGCATTGCCTCTAGCCATTTTCTCGGAGTCTATCTGATATCGCCTCTTTGTAGTGGTTGGGATCATCACCATGAGCACCATACCTACGAGGAACATTTCTCTACATCCTCTGAAACAATACCTAAGTATCTTTCAGCGAGGATGGAAAATCTTTCCGATCTACGGATGGAGGAGTGTGTTCTTATGGCTCAACTGTTGGTTCCACTTGTCCTTAACTCGTTCTGTGTAGACTTCTCATCAAGCGTTGATCTATTTTCCAATGCCGCTATCTTGAATTAAACTATTTCATTCAGAAAGATGGCATGTCGACTCACAATCACATGTGGTCTTCTGGATGTAGAAATAGTATCCTAATGACTCTTTAGGAGTATCTATGAATCGAGCTCTAAAGGACCTAAACTCTAACTTGTCCGTTGTTGTCTTTACATGAGCTGGACACTCCCAAATTCTGAGATGACTCAGACATGTTTCTTACGCCATATCTAACGTTGACTGCGAGTTGTGTGAACGGATTTAGAGGAACCTATTCAGTAAATAGATGAAAAGTTAACATGGTGTCTCCAAAGAAATCAGGAAGGTCTGTGAAGCTCATCATGGACCGAACCTATTCTAATAGGGTCCGATTTCTCCGTTCTGAAACCCCATTGAGTTGAGGTGTTTTTGGTGGAGTCCATTGAGAGACTATGCATTTTTCTTGAGATAGTCTAGGAATTCTCGCTAAGGTATTCACCTCTCGATCTGATCGAAGAACCTTAATAGATTTTCCAGTTTATTTTTTCTACATTCATGTTTGATTCTTTGAACTTTTCAAAGGCTTCAGACTTATGTCTCATTAAGATACACATACCCATACCTAGACAGATCATCGACTGTAAAGGTATGAAGTAGACAAAATTGCCTCTAGCCGACACATCAAATGGGCCGCACACATTTGTATGTACTAGGGCAAGGAATCTGTTGGCTCTTCCCCATGTCTACAAAAGGAAGTTTAGTCATTTTGCCTGAAAACAGGATTCACAAGTGTGATATGACTCGCGAAGTCAATTGACTCAATAGCCCATTTTCTCCAATTTGTTGATTCTATCTTCTGCTATATGCCTAATTTAGGTGCCATAGAATTCTATCGTTTGACTATCCCTAGGTCGTTTGGCAATACATTTGTCCGATAGTTAGAACAGGTACATCAATATGTAGACTGATAAAGACCATTAATAAGGAAACCATTTTGCAATTTTATTTTCTTTCATGAAGAATTACAATGGTCTTAAAGAAGGTGATCATATAACCTTCTTGTGCAAGCATGAAACAGAAATCAAATTCCTGCTAGTTGCAGCAGGAACAAATAACAGTCTTGTAAAACTAAGCTAAACCAGATGGTAATCGATGGTATGTTCCGCTACGATGCAAGAACTCTTGCTCCATTACCATGCGATAGATCATATCTCCATCCCTCAGCCTCCTGCTATCCTCAAGACCCTGCATGGATGCACAGATGAGCACTAGAACCAGAGTCAAGCATCCAACTGGATGGCGAGAAACCGTAAGGTTGACTCAATAATGAGCATTACTCCAGAAGGACCTTCCTTCTTTTCTTTAGGGTGGCCAGGGT
Source organism: Cocos nucifera (assembly GCA_006176705.1). NCBI lineage: Eukaryota > Viridiplantae > Streptophyta > Magnoliopsida > Arecales > Arecaceae > Cocos > Cocos nucifera. The sequence goes on from QRFJ01006566.1 coordinate 2,780, forward strand.
AAGATAGGGCAGTTCCGTTCATTAGGCCGTCGCTGTTGCAAATAGAAATACCTTTCTTGTGACTTCAGCCTTTTCTTTGGCCTGCTCTTCTTTCTTCTTTGATCCTTCCACTTTTGCTTTTTCACAAACTTCTTTTTCTTTCCATAAGATTCTTTTGAAGAAGTCCGTTCCATAGCAAAACTGAGCCTTTAGAACCATTCATAGAAGCTCAACGGCAACCAGCATATTCATTAACTCGGCCAAGGAATTCTGAAGTTTATGCATGTGGTAATTCATGATGAATTGCCCATATGCATCAGTCAAGGATTGCAGAATAATATTGTTCTGCAGGTCCAAGTCTAACTTCACATCGAGCTTCTCAAGCTCTTCCATATCTTGATCATTGTCGACAGTGATTTGGACTGACTGCCCATCACGCATCTTAGCCTTAAAATGTCTTTTGTGACATACATATTGGTGATCGCGACCTGTTCACCGAAAATATATCTCTTGGCATTGAGCGCTGCACTCAGCCAGGAGCGATACAGTCCAGGTGATCCTCATGTTGGTCTGGAGCTCATCAGACATCGAGCCCAACAATGTATTCTGGCTTATACTTCGTCAATCCTTTTTCCAGAGACGCTCTTGTTAATAGATGATGGGCTGTAAGGTGGAGGTCTGTCCAACATGGGTTATACTTCTCGAAACCCAAAACATTTTGTTAGTTCCTGAGCAATCTTTATAATTCGGTCCAGTCGTCTATGTGTTCCAGGATACGTGCCCATGGTTGGACGCAGATATTTTCCTGTAGAGAGTCAAAAATTCTAGTTTAGATACTGTAATTTTGACTTAACCAATTTATTTAGAGATTTATTTTTTAAACAAATTAGCTCCCACTATTTTTTCGAGTCCCTACACTCCCTCTGTAGAGATGCAAAATCTCCTGATTAATTGATTTCTAGTGGGTGGTGCGTCTCACCAACTGGACTCATCACCTTCACCTAACGGTATTGGTGATGGATAGCCAATGAGTGAACAACTCTTGTTCAATGATTTCTAATCATGGTGCACCAAACATGGTCTCTAATTTCATGAATCTCACCATATCTAGATATTGATCCACTCTTAGTTAAGTCAGACCACCATTTGCATAGGCTGGGTCCTAATTTGAGTCTTTCACCGTATCCAGAATTTGAGCTCAAACTCATCCTCCAGCCCATAGCATCCCAATGCTAATAGACATGGTTGCGTCTTCCGGTGCAACTGAGCCACTGTATCCAGTCGAGAATAATCAACCCCGGGAAGGGCCCGCCATCTTCGCACATCTACAATGGTGGAAGACCTCAGACTTAATCTTTTCTTAGGGAGAATTGATTCAGGTCTCATTAAACTAGACTTGGCTTAGTCATAACAATTATGACTAACCTAGTGGCATGGGTTAGCTCGGATTATTGACCACCTCAGATCAGAACTGTGTCAACAGATATGGCCAGGTAAGTGAGACCGGTGGAAGGAATATGCCATTAACTCGTACAAGAATGCATTCAGGTCGAGTAGCTTCCAATTAAAAACCAGTCGGTCGTATGTGCCAAACTTACCTTAGACACCAAATTGTTGAGTCAGAACCAATTGGGTTAGCCTACAATCCAGACTCTAACCTCTGAGCCTAATTAGGTCTTGCTTGATCGTGACTCGATCTTGACCCAGACTTAATCCTATTAGGCTGGTCAATTTAAGCATTGTTGATCCCATCTAACCAACTCTTGATTCGGTTTGATCAACCGCTTAGACCTAATTGAGCTACCCAAGCCCGAACCCAGTATTATGAATATGTCTTAGATCTGAAATTCTCAATTTTAGACCTAATTAATATTTCCATAAACTTAATTCTTAATTAAGTAGGGTTCATAAACAAAATATGCACAATAAATCCTAGGGTTTCAGGATCTAGGGTTTTGCAGAAAGTAAGTTTTGGGTTTCTGATTAAGGACGAACACGCAGCACCCCTACACATCATAAGAACACCCCATCGAATGGGAAGAGAGGGCCTTTAAACCCTTCTTCGTTCTTATGACCGGACGGCCAAGAGGAACGCCTTAATCAGGAACATGTCAATACTACAAAACAGTTTTAGATCTATATCATATATCTCATATACAAATTAGATCTAATCATGGCATATTTTGCATACATCTCATGTATCAAATCATGCATATTTTCAGATCTAAATTATCTCATAATAATCTAAAAAATTAGATTTAAATTGATCTAATCAAAATAAATTCTAATCTAGACAATTATGTAGAACTATTCTACAACTAGTCTAGACATGCATCAATCATATCTCATATGATATTTAAAATTAAATAATTTTTATTTGCTATTTTTTAGATGTTATTATAACACTTATAATATCAAAAAATAGTAAATAAATAGATCTAAAATATGATTTAATCAGATTAAATCAAAACATGCAAGACTATTCTATAGAACTATTCTATTTAGAACTAGTCATGCATATTTCTAATCTTAGATCCAAATCATTTAATTTTAATTTTTTCTGATTTCAGATCTGATCACATCTCATGTGACATCTGGAACCTGGCTCTGATACCAGTTGAAGGGAAATCCTGATTTTTCCGGTCCAGGTTCGTTCAGATCTGATCAGATCAAGAGATATATTTCAAAAATTTTTTCTCTTGATCTCAATCAGATCTTGAGATATTTTAGATCTGATTCTTATTATTTTAATAATAAAAATAAAATAAAGATAAATTAAATCAAATTTAATTTACCTTGATTTGGGTAATCCTATTACCCTGTTGATGATCCTGTATTGCAGCGGAAGGTTCTGGATCTAGCCACGCAAGTGCCTGGCCTCTACCGGTATCCACTCGGGCTTGGATCTGGAGATCCTCTTCTTCTCTATCACATCTCCAAAAATTAGATCTGGATCTGATCTGGAGGATCTTCAAAACTCCTTTTGAAGATCAGCAGTCGTCCTTTGCAGCAGCGCAGCCTTCTAGCTTTTGATCGCCTTTCTCTTGATCTGGAATCGCACCAACCAAGATCCAAAACTCCTTTTGGACGTGGAGAGGAAGGGGAGAAGATGGTTTGGCATGGAGGAAGGAGGGGAGAGGCAGCCTTGGGGCGTGGGAAATTTGATCTCAATTCAATTATTCTTTTGAGTTGGGCGCAGGGTCTTATTTATAGACTATGCTGTGATCCAACTCCTCTTCTTCCCAACCAATCACAACCCTTTGTGAAATCAGATCTAAATCTGATTGGTGGGAATAGAGTCCCCTGGATTCCTCCTTAGAGGGTGCCTAAGACCAGTCAAAGTTGGTTCTTAGGAGAACTCTAATTGGAATCCAAAAAGGAGATGGAGTCCTTGTCCAACAAGGGACTCCTAGGCGCCTCCAACTTGGGCACACGCCACCCTTGGCGTGCGCCCTCCTCCTTGCCAGGTTCTGGCAGGGGGACAGGCCCCCACCAGCTCTCCAATAGGTGCATGACATGTGGTCAAAAGTCAAAGTGTCAATGGTCAACATTTGACCAGTCAAAGGTAGACTTTTGACCAAAGTCAAAGAACAAGAAATGGCAGGTGACCAAAAATGGCAGGTAATGTCTTACAAAATAAGACAACCTTTTCTGACTTGGACAACCTCCAGTCAGACCATATGAAGGCCTCTGATTGAGCACAAACTCCTTTGGCTCAGTCAGGACAACTTATTTATGATAGTAAAAGAAGAACGTTAGGTTCAATCGAGTGCTAGCACGATTTCCTTGAACCTAATTGAATCTCATTCAGATCAATTGAACTAGATCAGTTCAATTGATGATCACCAGATTCAAACCCTTGTTTGTGTGACCCAGTTAGGTTCAGTTCTGTATGGTAATGGGATATGTCATGATCTCTATCATCGACATCATCGAAACTCCTTTCGATGGATCAGAACTCTTCTGATTCGAACAGCTAGAATGATCGATCATCTAAATCATTCTAATTGCTCCCAAAATCCACCAGTGACACCTAGCAGTATATGGTGGCAACCCATCAGAGCTGAATGCGAACCTCTTGGTGCAGCTACCTGTGTGATTAAGTTCTTCTATCTTGAGCCCCGATCAGATTAGGGTTAAGGTGAACTCGTCAAACCCTAGTTCTGTCATATGATGTAATCATTCGATTCGAAGTCCAATGTGAAAATCTAAATAGAAACTCTTTCTATTATTTCACTCTGCCATGGCCATGGGCTTCTGGACTTGATTCTCATGATCATCATAGGGCTGCTCCTCTACCACCGAGGTAGATAGATTCCATCTTGATGCAATCCAGTTCCTACAATGAACATGCTATAGCCAACATACACCTCAGGGTTCCATATGGCTAGGAGACCGAGTAATGGTGTAGTCAAACTATAACACCCTCAAGGTGAACTGCCGATGCATCCTCAGGTCAAAGAACCAGACACACTACTGCAGCATCGAGTCAGTCATTGACGAGAAGGTAGACTTCCTAATGACTACTCGAGGTGGTCACGCTCAGTGCCCTCGTTCTCTAACGAGTACCTGTACTCTCGCTCCGGTGTCTCCACACCGTAGACTCAAGACTCATCTACTAAAGAGAAGCGATTGTACACCAACCTTCCGGATCAATCACCATCCTCGTGATGATCCTATGGTCGGGAGCATTTTATGAGTTAATAATGATTATTCATGTCTTAAATTTTCAACTCTTGAAAATATGAATTATCATTACCATTAACTCAAAGGATGTATCACAGACACTAAATACACATATGTGATAGAAAATAACCCATTTTATTGATTATAGTCAAAATTATAATTTTGCCCCTAGAAGTGTATTACAAGTGTCAGCCAATTCTGGCTTCTAGGGCACATATATCTAACATGTGATACATTCTTTGAGTCAAGGCAAACACTTCACAATTGCAGATGGTGATAGCAGACTCCACTATGGAAGTAGAGTACATCGCTGCGTTGGAGCCTACAAAGGAGGCATTCTGGTATAAGAAGTTTGCTGCAGAGCTTGGAGTGATGCCATCAGATGCCGTGCCTTTATACTAGGACAATAATGATACTATAGCCCTAGCTAAGGAGCCGAGGTCTCACCAGAAATCCAAACACATCGAGCGGTGATACCACCTCATCCATGATTACCTCGAGAATGGATACGTCGAGATCAAGAGAGTCAACACTATAGATAATGTGGCTGACCCATTGATAAAACCATTGAGCCAGTAGAAGATCGAAGCCTACCTTGAGAAAATGGGACTTAGATTTGTAGCCAATTGGCTTTAGGTCAAGTGGGAGTTTGTTAGATGTGTGCCCAAGAAGCTAGATTGGCTGACACTTATAATACACTTCTAAGGATAATTTTATAATTTGATCATAAATTAATAAATAGATTATTTTCTATCACAGTATGTATTTAAAGTGTTTATGGTACATCCTTTAAGTTAATGGTAATGATAATTCATATTTTCAAGAGTTGAAAATTTGAGACATGAATTTTCATAATTAACTCATAAACAACTCTTGACCGTAGGATCATCATGAGGATGCTGATCGATCCGGAAGGTTGGTGTATGATCATCTTCTTAGGATAGATGTGTCATGAGTTTATGGTGTGGAGACATCAAAGTAAAAGTACAAGTACTTGTTAGAGAATGAGGGCATTGAGCATAACCACCTCGAGCAGTCATAAGAAAGTCTACCTTCTCGTCGATGATAGCTCGATGCTACAATGGTGTATCTGGTTCTTTGACCCATGGTGCATTGGTAGTAAATCTTGAGGGTGTTATAGTTTGACTACATCATAACTCAATCTCCTAGCCATTCAGAATCCTGAGGTGTATGTTGGCTATAGCATGTTCATTGTAGGAATTGGATTGCACCAATAGGAGATCTATCTACCTCGGTAGATGAGGAGCAGCCATACGATAATCATGAGATTGAGTCCTTAAGCCCAAGACCATGGTAGAGTGAAGATGATAAAAAGAGTTTCTATTAGAATTTCATATTGGACTCGAATCGAATGATTAATTCATATGATGGATATTGGGTTTGATGAGTTCACCTTAACCCTAATCCAATCAGGGCTCAAGATAGAAGAATCCAATCACACAGGTAGCTACATCAAGAGGTTTGCTTTCGATTTTGATGGGTTGCCACCATATACTACTAGGTGTCACTAATGAATTTTGGAAATAATTAGAATAATTTAGATGATCGATCATTCTAATTATATGAATCAAAAATGTTTTGATCCATCGAAAGATATTTTGATGATGTCGATGATAGAGATCACGACATATCTCATTACCATATGAAACAGAATCTAACTGGATCACACAAACAAGGGTTTGGGTCTAGATGTCATCAATTGGACTAATCCAGTTTAATTGATTTAGATTAGATACAATTAGGTTTAAGAAAATCATGCTAGCACATGATTAAGCGTAACATTCTCCTTTTGTAATCATTTTGGTCCATCTCGATTGAGCCAAATTTATTTGGACTCACTCAAGAACCTTGTCTTAGTATGACTGGAGCTTGTCTAGATGAAAAATAGGTTGTCTTAACTCATTAGATGGATTTAAAATAATACCTGCCAATTCCTGTCCCCTGCTAATTCCTGTTTTTGGACATAGGTCAATAGTTGACCCCGAACACTTAGACATAGGGCCATGTGTCATGTGCCTATAGGAGAGTACCTAAGGCTCTTATCTCCCTACTAAAAGAGCTAATAGAGAGGGTGCATGCCACCCTAGGCATGTGCCCCATATGGATAAGGGATGGAGTCCCATATAGATAAGACTCTAGGATATTTTGATATGGTCAAACACCCAGGCACCAAAGACTCTTGCTTTATCCAATCATGGCACCATCTATGTGGATTTTTTAGGGACTCCCATCTAATTAGATCACACAACATCATCCCATCAATTAGATTTTGATCTGATTGAATGAAGGCCTCTGATTGGCCGAAATGATGTGGCACTGCATAGCGCAGAAGGGTCTATTTAAATCCTTTCTTCACCTAGGGTTAAAAAGCTTTTCCTTTTCACCATGCCACAAAGCTGCCCTCCTCTATTTCATGCCTTCCTTTGATCCTCTCTCTCTCCTCTCATGTCCAAAGGAGTTGGGCATGGGTTCAAGCGCAATCCAAGGAACAAAGACATCCAGATCAAGAAGAAGGCAGCACTACTAAAAGAGACGACCGCTGCTTCTTCAAAGAAGTTTTGAAGAACTTCAAGATCAGATCTAGATCTGATGTTTGAAGAGGTGATTTAAAAGGAGAAGACCTCCAGATCCTATCTAAGTGGATATCGGTAGAGGCTAGGCACATGCGTGGCTCCTTTCATAACCTCAGGATCAATCAGGATCATCGTAGGATAATCTAATTACCCAAAACAAAGGTATAAAATTAAATTAGATTTAATTTTTTTTATTTTTAATATCAAATCTTTAGGATCAGATCTGAGATGTATCAGATCTGATTAGGATCATAGAAAAAAAATTTTGAAATATTTTTTCAGATCCAATCAGATCTGAACGATGCTATGCCAAAAAATAGAATTTTTCCTTCAGCTATGACCTTCGAATCTACTAGAGATCCAAAGACTGCCAAGGATGCGTCGAGCTCATCTGCTCTCCCACCTTTGAAGGTCCGAGATTTTTGACAACTCTATTTCTTTTTCTTCTAGCCTTCATGTAGTCAAACATTTTAGTTAATGAAACTGAATTTTCTTTTTCATCATACATTTGTGTTGTGATATGTTTATATATCAAATGAATCTCCAGTCAAAGCAAAACCACTACCTCAGGGCATCCCCTTGAAGGCTCATGTCAAGGACTTGAGGAAGGAAGTTCATTAAATCAGCAAGAAGTTGAAAAAGACTAAAGACAAACTTTAAAAATCCAAGAAAAATTATGCCAAAGCTGCTACTGAGATCAACCACCTTCGCCAGTCATCGAAGCAATTTTTCAAAGAATACACCATCAAAAGATATCATTTATCTGAGGAGCTTGAGTGGGTGAAAATGCTTGCTAGCAAAAGGGCTTGAACTTCGACTACGAAGATTTGCACTTTTGAGACTAAGCTTCATGAAGCAAGACAAAAGATCGTTCAATTGGAGAGGGGCTCAGCCTGAGCTTAAAGTCAGGCAGAATATGGTTGGGATAGGTCAAAGAAATTCTTTGACCTCCAAAGGCGATTGCATGATGCTAAGGTGGCGTATGAGACCTATTGGATTGGTTGGTGCAGGCAAATCATTGATCTCAAGAAAAAGCTCAAGATGGCAAATGCCAAGGTGATGCAGCTTCAAAAATAGTTGGCTGACAAGGCCCAAGCCACCCAAGCAGGGATCCAGAGTAAGTCACATATTTGAAGAAAACCTTGGGGGATCTTTCGGCGATCTACAAAAAGAGAAAGGCCGAACTCCTTCAACTCAAGATCCAAATAGCTTATAATATGAACAAGGTGAAGGATGCTGAGGTTGAATCCATAGTTTTGAGAAAGAGACTAAGAGAAGTGGAGGATGACCTTCGAAGATCCCAAAGATTGCTTAGTGAGAGCTTGGCAACAAGGCAAGATCTTGAAGAGAAGATAAATGATTTGAAGCATTCCCTTGTGATGGCTGGGGATGGTAACCCGAAGTCCAAGTAATACTTCATCCTCTTTGATTTTCTCTCTTCTCTTTTTTTTTTTTTTTGTAATTGGTCCCAGAGACCTCCTCTTGTAATGATCTTCATTTTAATAAAATAATATTTTCTTTGCTCATCCTTCATTGTCTCGCATTGCTTTAATACTGTAGAACCTCCTCTTTCCTTTTTTTTTGTATCATATCTGATGTCGGCATTGCATTTGAATGGTGATCTTGACCCAATATTTCATAGGTGTGTCCCCCTCGTTTATGAACAAGAGTCTTCCAAACTCATTTAGAGATTAATTTTTCTCCTAGTTTAGGACCTGAGAATTTTCACACCCTTCGCGAGTGCCTTTAACTGCATCAGGATAAGATCCACCTCCTGTTTCTAACATGGTTGGCTATTATCCCTATTAGGATAAAGTTTACCTTATATTCCTAATAAGGTTGCTAGGGCACAAAAAGGCCATTGAGAGGGCCTCTCCTTGTTACTTCCTGTAATTCCTCATAAGGGTCTTCATCCACGTCAGGATGAGGTCCACCTCTTATTTCTTATATGGTTGGCTATTATCCTTGTTAGGATGAGGTTCACTTTCTATTCCTAACAAAATTTTTGGGACACAAAAAGACCATTGAGAGGGCCTCTCCCCGTTACCTTCTATTTAAGAACCAAAGGCCTTCAATCCCTTGTAAAGATCTCCATCTACATCAGGACGAGGTCCACCTCTTGTTCCTAATATGGTTGGCTATTACTCTTATTAGGATGAGGTTTACCTCCTGTTCCTAACAAGATTTCCAAGGTGTAAAAGGGCTATTGAGAAGAAATCTCCTTGTTACCTTCTATTTAAAAACTAGAGGCCTTCAATCCCTCGTAAGGATCTTCATCTTCATCAAGACGAGGACCACCTCTTGTTCCTAATGTGGTTGGCTATTATCCCTATTAGGATGAGGTTTACCTCCTATTCCTAACAAGGTTGCCGAGCATAAAAGAGCCATTGAGAGGGTCTCTCTCCATGACCTTCTATTTAAGAACTGGAGGCCTTCATCCTTGTTAAGATGAGGTTAACCTCCTATTTAAGAACTAGAGGCCTTCTACTTCATCTAAAAATGAAGTTTGGTTGAATAATTTTTTGCCATCATTCAATTTGCAATAAAAATAAGAATGTTAAAATAAAAAAAATTATTGAAGTGAGGTCATTGATAATACATTCATAAGTTCAATGAGTTCCAAGGTTGCAAGAGTGTTGCCCTTCCAAGCTCCTTTAGATAGTAAGTTTTCAATCGAATGATTTCTACAATCTTATAGGGGCCTTTCTAGTTCGAAGCGAGCTTGCCTTAATTTTGCGGCTATGAGATATCTGCTTGTCGCAGCACCAGATCTCTAATTTTGAGGATTTTACTTTAGACCCTGGAGTTATAATATTGAGCCACCTTCTATCTGTAAGCTGCCATCCAAATTTAGGCCTTCTCCTATTTTTCCTCCAATAGATTAGGATTTGTCCTAAGATCTTGTGAATTATTCCATTCATTGAAGGCTTCAACTCATGCCGAGGAAAGTCCAAGTTCAATCGATATGATCGCTTCAGTCCTAAATGCTGGGATAAATGGAGTCTCTCTAGTTGGCAACCTCTAAGTGGTTTTGTAAGCCCAAAGCACATGATAAAGTTTTTCCACCCATGTTCCCTTTGCTTACTTCAGTCTTGCTTTTATCATTTCCAGCAGAGTTTTGTTAATAACTTTAATTGGCCTTGCCATTTGCTTAAGGTTGGGCCACGGATGTGAAATGATGGAAGATATTCAAATCTTCACAAAACTCAATAAACTTTGCCCCTACAAACTGATGCTCATTATCTATAATTAAAGTCTGAGGTAAGCCAAATTTGCACACTATTGACTTCCAGACAAAGTCCTTGTTGGTAGTGCAGGGTTCTAGGCATGCTCTTCAAATTTTTTTTTGAATTAATTATAGTATAGACAAAATTAATCTAATATTAATCTTTGCATATATGATTAGATCATAAAACTCTACATAAGAATCTAGGCATTCTTATATATGTATAGAAATATAAATGCATTCGATCAGTAAATCAAATTTACTGACTGATTCATGTTCGAAACATGATACTTAAGCACGGGTAGTCAAACTCAGCAATTTGAAACCTCTGGGAATAGCCTCCTTATGTTGTGATATAGTCGCACAGTTGTTCAGCCTCTAGGATAGTCCACATGGACCTCCTAGTCCTAATAAGCTCTACTGGAGTGCTAGCTCCTCGCCAAAGCCTTTGACGGTTGATCTTGATCGATTTGATTGACCACCTTCTTCTAATCTCCTAGATCCTCCAAAAGATCAGAGAATAATCTTCAAAAGATGATGAGGTGGTGTGGCAAATTACATGGTGATCAGGCACTCACAATGCTCAATCTCACCACCCAAATCCAAGGTCCAAATCCTATGGCCTATGCACACCTAAAAATCCTAATGCCCAAAAATGCTCTCACGCCCCCTCTCTTTGGAATTTTTTCATGAAATAAATTTTAATGGTAGAAGGAGTCTCTTATCTATTGTACATCCACTCTAAAACTACTTTTTAAATTGATGACCAAAGATAAAAATAAATAAAATGGTGTTGGCGCAGAAATCTATGAGGATGCCAGAGATAGCTGAAGTTGCAAAGGCGAGGTCGCTAACGGGACTTGCAAAACAAAGTCAAAATAAGAGGTAGGTGGCTCTGATAGGATCCTTCAATGCTCAAGTTAGTTCTCTGGCCAACTGAAATGGAGTGCTAAAAAAATAGAGAAGCAGAGTAATGGGAAGGAGAAGAGAGTTTAGAGAAAAATGTATCTAGAGGGTCCCTTTTATAGATGGAGAATATAACAAATTGATGGTGACTTTAGCATATGTAGTGAATTTGTAACTGGCTGAGGTCTATTGGGGCAATGTCTACTAGCTTTAAGGAGTTCGAAAGCCTTCTGGGTCGTGTGCAGGTACATGCCTCTTAAATTGAGATCTGAAGTACTATATTCCATCCTTTGTGGAGTAGTTGTCATGAATCAGTGGTTTGATGAGGTCCTTTTGGATGGCTCCAACTAACAAGCATAACGTGGACTAAGTAGGTTCATGACTGGTTGGAAAAAGCTCGTCCTAAATGGTATTAGAATGAAAGAACTTTGGCTGAAGGAAGCACGACTGAAAGGAGTGCATCCGAAAGAAGTCCACCTGGAAGGAGCACTGCTGGGAGGAGCACGACTGAAAAAGTTCATCCAGAGGAGTTCGACTAGAAGGACCGCTACCAAGAGAAGCACTGCCAAGAAGGAGTGCTGTCAGAAGGAGCATGACTGGAGGAGTTCATTTGGAGGGAGCACAATCGGAGGAGTTCGTCTAGAAGGAGTGCGACTGCAAGGAACGCTGTTGGGAGGAGCATGACTAGAGAAGTTCATCCAGAAGCTGTGGGACTGGAGGAGTTCATCCAAAAAGAGCATAGCTGGAAGGAGTGCAACTGGAGGAGTTCATCCGAAAGGAGCGCCACTGGTGGAGTTCATCTGAAAGGAGTCCGATTGGAAGGAGTGCTGTCGGAAGGAGTGCAACTAGAGGAGTTCATCCGAAAGGAGTCTAATTGGAAGGAGCACTACCAGGAGGAGTGCGATCAGAGGAGTTTGTTCGAAAGAAGTCCGACTGGAAGGAGCACGATCGAAGGAGTTCGATTGGAAGAAGTATGTTGTCCACAATATAAGACTTCAATTGTCTTCAAAACTCATTATCAATCAAGGTCAGGAGGGTTAAACTTTAGTCCTATCATTTATTCTAAGTTAAGGAGCAAGGTTCATTAAATAATAATTCTCTTTTACTATTCAAGATCATCTGGTTGGGCTTCAATATGCCTTCGACAAGTTCTATGGTATGGACTTATTGTTGAGAGGATTGGCGAATTCCTTCAGAGTGGGGGTTAATGGCTAAGAACTTTGGCAGGGATTATTCTACCCACAACACCTGTCCACCTACTCTCAAGTTTGAATTTTGAATAAAGGCAGTACAGAAAAATCGTTGCAGCTTAAGTCCTTTATCAGTTTTTCGCTCTCGAAGAATGAAACCTTTTGGCTTTTCTGAATTGATGCCGAAGATTAATACCAAATGATCTGAAAGGACAAATTCCCTTGAAGACTTGTCTGGCATGGAGCTCCATGTATGGTGCAATTATTGTTTCGTCAGGTGTCAGGAGTGAGTGGAACACATGGAGGGTTGGGGTCGACTAGGTCCTGCAATCATAACTTTTTTTGGTTTTGCCCTTCTATTTAAGCCTTTCTTCTTCCTTCCAACTTTCCATCTTCGTCTGCATTTTCTCTTTCTCCTTCCTCCTTCATTCTTCATTAACTCCGAGCATCTTGCCCTCCTCCCTCGTGATTCCTCTAGCCGTTTGCATCATTTCGATCGCATCTCATCCTCTTGACCGTCTTCTCTAGTTCTTTGACCAGTTCAAGTCAGTTCCCTGCCCTTTTTTTCTGGTTTCTCTGCTTTTCCATACTTTGTTAGATCTTCTTTGGACTTCACAAGTGGGTTTCACCATTTCCCTTCTTCGAGGTTTTGCTATCTTTTTTTCTAATTTTTTGAAGTTTTCTTAGTGTTTCCAAATATCTTTGAAAGCTTCTTGGTCCATCGATTCTAGAAGTCCATCTAGTTTGACCTCCCAAAACCCTGGCTCCAAAGAAGAGATCAAACCTAGGGATGTACCCCATCCGACCTTCATACCAGGCACTATTCCTTATTTCTTATCCTAGGCATTCTTTCCTTAATTAGGATCCAATACAGAATCCCTCCTGAGTACATATTAGAACTCCCTGAACCAAGTGACCGAGCTTGTTCCCCTCCTCCAAGCCATTTTTGTCTGTACTTAGAAGCTTTTTGTGCCAGACTGAGACTTCGTCTCCCTCCTTTTGTAGTTGCTCTTTTTTGCTTTTTGAACATCTTCTTTGCTTCTGTAGTGCCGACCTTTAGGTTTATTATCGGGTTCATCTCCCTTTGTCTCTCTGCTAAAGTTCATTTAATCATTTTCCTATTTTGGGACTACTATACCTTCAAATGTCATCCTTCCATGAAAGACTAGTGGTGTTTCTCATCTCAGTTCAGCAAGAAAGGATTGCTGAAAGGGGCTCCATCCTCTATCCACAACTAGAAGGAGAAGTTCTCTGTATCCTGTCCAACTCTAGAATTAGGACTTCGTCCCTGGGGTCTTCTTAGAGAGTCAGTCAGTCGAGCTTCTAGTTTAGAGAGGAATGATCTTAATTCTACCAACAGACTCAAGAACTATCAAACCTCCCTCCTATCCGAGCTTTTGAAAGATCAAACTTTATTCAATATGGGCTTGATTCCTTTCAATCATGTTGGTATATTTCTACACTTCACAAGTTTTCTTCTTGTATTAACTTTCTTGTTTTCTTAATTGTGACCCCTTCTTTATTGCAGAGATGGATGCTAAGATGGTCAAGATGCTCGCTAAGGGGCTTCCACTTGATCTATTATAGGTGACTAAAAAGTGGGAATTGCGTGTGGATAGGATATGGAGGTTAAAAGATTTCCACTTGAATTCAAAATTCAAGTGGAAGCCTTATCCACTACCAGCACCCACCAAAGTGGATGTCAAGCAGAAGGACTCTCCTTTTGCTTGCCCACTCTAAAAAAATATCCATGAAAAAATGCAACAAAAGGAGGAGGGCATGGAGAAGAGATAAGGATGAGAAGGTTATGTTGTTTCAACAAAACAACCATCAATTGAATTCAAAATTCAATTATGTTTGAACCAGTCCAATACTTAGACCAGGTCAATGTGAGAAAAGAGGAGAGGTGCACATTTCTTCTAAATGTGAGAAACTCTCACATAAATGTGGATGGGCATGGAAAAGTCAAAGGAGGGTGGTGCATGGAGGTTTGATTCAAAATTCAAACTTCATTTGACTTGGTCCAAATTGATTTCCACTAAACCAATTAATCTATACCCAATTTAACTAGATCAAATCCAACTAAACTAGGCTTAACCGAATCTAATAAAATTCTAATCAAATTAGAAATTAATTAGGTCTGGCCCCTATTCAAATTAGGATCAAATCTTCCTTGGCGATTAGCTCATCTCATGACCTGATCGGGTTAAACCCAATCGAATCAAATTCAATCAAACCTAATCAAATCCTCATCACTCAATCAAATTAAGCTAATCAATAATCAAATCACTAATTAATTCTCTAATAAATATAGAGTCTCAATCGGATGGATCTCTGGGCAATAGAGTCCCATCAACATGAAACTCCTGAAGAGTCCCAAATCAGTGAGACTCTTGAATCCAGTGTACCAAATGAATGGAACTCATAATCATAGAGTCCTAGATCAGTGAAACTCTTGATCTGAGAGTTTTAAATGAGTAGGACTTAGAGTTCCAATACTATGGGACCCATAAAGATAGAGTCTCAGTCTAGTGGTGTGAGGATTGATGGTGCTCCCAATCCTTGGGAGGCCACGGAAGGAGCTAGGGTATTGGTGTTGGGAACATATCCCAAAGTCAATCATTAGTCTGTTAATAGTTAGGCTATATATTTATAATTATATATAAATTATTAATTAACAAGAGCTATTTTGATATTTTTCATCATAAATTATATTGTCTTCTAATGAACTCCTATGTTGTGACGAAGTCCTTAGGACTATGTAGAATTGACAAAGGAGGATTTATCATTTAGTTCTTAAAATTATTCATGATTAAATGATATGTTGTTACTTAGGATGATAATGTTTATCGAGTATAGATCGTTGTGTGCCATATAGGTTGGTTATCCTCGTAACCAAGGAGTGTTGTGACACTAGTATGGCATGCAAGTGAGATATATGGGTATATCTACACTAAACGTGACCAACTTCAGAGCTTTTCTACTATCAAGATTTGCTTTGATGGAATATGGGTATAACTGTCCCTCCAACTTGAGATCACCATGGTGACTTTCAAGCAACTCACTATGCTTTGGTGCCGGACTATCTAAATTTCTAATTCAGTGATGAAAGATTTCTAGGCATAATTAAGTACTTGAGGAGTTGGTGCATGTATCAAAAAGGGATTGACCATACCTAATTTCATGAGCTGTGTTCAATAGTATTTCAATTTAGTAAATCCTTGGTCAGGATAGTCCTTGTGAGGGGTTATAGGACTAATTGCTTTGAGACACGATTTGGATGTATCTTTTAGGATCGATAGTCAAACCCTAAAGTCATCCTATGCATAGAGGTCAAAGGAATGAATTATATGGTAACCATATTCGCATAGGTTCTAAATGTTGCGATTGTAACTATTCAACCTATCTGGACGTTGGGTAGCATTGCTAGATGGTTACTTTGATTAGTACAGAAATTGATTTCTGTGCTACCGACTTAGGTTCAGACCTACGAAGTCACACACATTAGAGGTTCCTACCTGATTTGATGGCTACTAAGAGTCTCACTTGACTAGGACTCTATGGTCAAGAGTTTTACTAGACTGAGACTCTTTGATCGGGAGTCCTACTAGGTTAGGACACTGAGTCTCAATGTCTAGGAGTCTGTGGTCAAGAGTCCCACTGAATTGAAACTCTTGGACCAAGAGTCCTACTGCTCTAAGACTCTGATCCTACTTATCTAAGACTCTATGATTGAGGATTATAACTCTACAATCATGAGTTTCACTTATTTCGGATATCGGGATCAAGAGTTCCACTAGTTTGGGACTCTTCGATCAAGAGTTTCATTTTGATGGGACTCTACTATTTGGACACCCACTGAATTTGAACTTAAGATTTATGAGCAATTTTATTAGTAATTTGATCACTAATTAATTTAATTTGATTGATTAATTATTTTTGGATCAAGTCTAATTGAATTAGATTCAGTTGGGTTTGACCCGATTAGATTATGAGATGACCTAATCGCCGAGGAAGTATGATCCCTAATTTGATCAGGAGTTGGGCTTAATTAATTCTTGATTTGATTAGAATTTAACTAAGCCTAATTGAGCCTAAATTAGTTAAATTTAATCTGGTCTATTTGGGGCTAACCAATTTAGATTGGGTTGGTTCAATTGGATGAGAGGTTTTAAGATTGGTTTGACCTAGTCTTGACATGTGCCACATCACCCTTGTTTGTGCCATTCTATTCTCCATGAGAAATGGTTTCTTGTGAATGTTTTCCCAAAAAAAGAGGGCTCATGCCCCTCCTTTCCATGTCCTAAAGAGATAAGGTAAGATTAGTTGCCATTCAAATTCAAATAGAGTTTGAATTTGAATGAAACAACTCCCTTATCTTACCTTTTCTCCACACCACCTTCTCTTGTGCACCCTCTATAAAATTACTTGAATTTTTTTTGGATGCAAGTTTTTTTAATACTCATCTCCTCTGGTATGTGAGCCCTTCCATAGCCTAGAAAGAAAATAAGAAAAAAATTTGAGAAGAAAAATTGAGGGAAAAAAGTTGGCGCTAGGGTTTGGGTGCTGCGCAGCCCTAGTTCATGATCTAGGATTCCTATTTTGATTTTGTAAGATCTGAGTGTCAGATATTTACAAGATTTTATGAAGTGCTTCCTCATCTTCTCTTCTACCCTTGATGCTAATCTAGAGTATCTAATGTTATGGTGGAGGGAGATCAAAACTATTCGATCAGATCTAGCCGTCAGGAGCATTCTTCATCGAGCTAGCACTCGGAAGGAGCTGATCAGGATCAGGAGCCTCATGTGGACGATCCATGGAGGTCAGATATTTGTGTGGCTATGTCATGACCAGAAGACCTCCTAGATGATGATCAGATCATGGCGATCGACTATCCGCATAAGATCTTGTATTCTGAACATATAGATGTAGTAAACTATTTCTACATAGTTTTTCTTTTCAGATCTATATAAATGAATGCATATTATATTTAGATTCTTTTATATAGAATTTATTAATCTGATATGATCAGTAATTAATTAATTAGATTAATTAATTTTTACTATAATTTTTGCTATTTTCAAAAAGGTTTTCGAAAGTAGCACTGCAAACTCTGCACTGTTTCCTTCAAATGGTATCAGAGTGATGGTTCGCTAAACATGATATGCTTGCATGCTTAGATTGATAATTTAGATTTGATCTAAATATTAATCTAATAATCTAATTAATTAGATTTAAAAATTAAAATCAAGATTGCACGGACTGAAGGTTGTCCTGCTGTAGGATTTACCCCTATAATGAAAAGGTTATCCTGGTATGTTACCGATCTAAATAGTTAATCGTAAAATCTTAGATCTGATCTAATATTTTTATGATCTAGTTAAATTAGGCTTTAATCTGATTTTTGATCATGAATGCACATTTACATAGGATCTAAAGTTTGATTCATGATTTAGTATTATGTAGTGTACATAGTTTCAGATTAAACCCTACAACTAGTGTTGTTTGTGAATTGAGCCAAATCAATTTTAAGGTGAGTCGACTCAATTGGTGAAAAATACTAAGTCATAAAGAACCTTTTAAAATTTTAAAAAATATTTTTAAAATATCGAAGCCTAACCCTCAGCCCATAAACTTAATTAAAATTAAGTGAAATAATTTAGTATCTAGAATTATGAATTAAGATCCTAAGTCATTAATCATAAACTTATGGGTTATTGGGTTAGATGAATTAGGTCCATAAATTGGGTTAGACCTAAGGTTAGTTAAAGAAAGGAATAATTTAGAGTAGTTGATTAAATCTAATTAAATGTTAATTTAGATTAGGTCAAGGACTCTATAGACTCAATTACAATAGTTGTAGTTGATCAAGTCCATGCCTTTAATGAGGATCAAATGCCCCTGATTCATGGCTACGCGGTCGAACCCATAATTACTAGGTTGATCATATTAAAGCTAATGAACCGAATGGTGTCTAAAATAAGTCTGGTAGATCGGATCAGTGATTTTTAATTGGGAGCTACTTATACTGATTCAATCTTTGACGAGTTAATGATATATCCCTTCCACTAATCTTACTTACCTAGCCATCTTGGTGAGTTAGGTTTTGATTAGATCACTTGGTGATTTGGGCTCACCCATATCTATTAGGTAAATCAGTCTGACTGATTTAGGTGCTCCTAATGTCAGCTTAGGTTAGATCCTTTTTGATCTGACTTGGTGAAGTTAGTGAGAGGATCGAAATTGGCTCGCTGTATTTTTTTTTTCTTAAATATGTTAACTAAATTCTCTAAAATAGTTATATAGATAACTAAATCATACCTCCCATAAGTAGAAATGGTCATTAATTTAATAAAGGAGGCAAAGTTGTTTAGCATAATTATATATAAATATATTGGTTAAGTTTTCTATGGGAGTGTTAGATATATGTGCCTAGAAGCCAGAATTGGCTGACACTTGTAATACACTTCTAGGGGCAAAATTATAATTTTGACTATAAATCAATAAAATGGGTTATTTTCTATCACATATGTGTATTTAGTGTCTGTGATACATCCTTTGAGTTAATGGTAATGATAATTCATATTTTCAAGAGTTGAAAATTTAAGACATGAATAATCATTATTAACTCATAAAATGCTCCCGACCATAGGATCATCACGAGGATGGTGATTGATCCGGAAGGTTGGTGTACAATCGCTTCTCTTTAGTAGATGAGTCTTGAGTCTACGGTGTGGAGACACCGGAGCGAGAGTACAGGTACTCGTTAGAGAACGAGGGCACTGAGCGTGACCACCTCGAGTAGTCATTAGGAAGTCTACCTTCTCGTCAATGACTGACTCGATGCTGCAGTAGTGTGTCTGGTTCTTTGACCTGAGGTGCATCGGCAGTTCACCTTGAGGGTGTTATAGTTTGACTACACCATTACTCGGTCTCCTAGCCATATGGAACCCTGAGGTGTATGTTGGCTATAGCATGTTCATTGTAGGAACTGGATTGCATCAAGATGGAATCTATCTACCTCGGTGGTAGAGGAGCAGCCCTATGATGATCATGAGAATCAAGTCCAGAAGCCCATGGCCATGGCAGAGTGAAATAATAGAAAGAGTTTCTATTTAGATTTTCACATTGGACTTGAATCGAATGATTACATCATATGACAGAACTAGGGTTTGACGAGTTCACCTTAACCCTAATCTGATCGGGGCTCAAGATAGAAGAACTTAATCACACAGGTAGCTGCACCAAGAGGTTCGCATTCAGCTCTGATGGGTTGCCACCATATACTGCTAGGTGTCACTGGTGGATTTTGGGAGCAATTAGAATGATTTAGATGATCGATCATTCTAGCTGTTCGAATCAGAAGAGTTCTGATCCATCGAAAGGAGTTTCGATGATGTCGATGATAGAGATCATGACATATCCCATTACCATACAGAACTGAACCTAACTGGGTCACACAAACAAGGGTTTGAATCTGGTGATCATCAATTGAACTGATCTAGTTCAATTGATCTGAATGAGATTCAATTAGGTTCAAGAAAATCGTGCTAGCACTCGATTGAACCTAACGTTCTTCTTTTACTATCATAAATAAGTTGTCCTGACTGAGCCAAAGGAGTTTGTGCTCAATCAGAGGCCTTCATATGGTCTGACTGGAGGTTGTCCAAGTCAGAAAAGGTTGTCTTATTTTGTAAGACATTACCTGCCATTTTTGGTCACCTGCCATTTCTTGTTCTTTGACTTTGGTCAAAAGTCTACCTTTGACTGGTCAAATGTTGACCATTTGACTGTCATTGCACCTATTGGAGAGCTGGTGGGGGCTTGTCCCCTACTGGAACCTGGCAAGGAGGGGGTGCATGCCAAGGCAAGGCATGGGCCCGGAAGGGTGCCTGGAGTCCCAAGTAGGAGGCGCCTAGGAGTCCTTGTTGGACAAGGACTCCACCTCCCTTTTGGATTCCAATTAGAGTTCTATCTAAGAATCCAACTTTGACTGGTCTTAGGCCCTCTAAGGAGGAATCCAGGGGACTCTATTCCCACCAATCAGATTTAGATCTGATTTCACAAAGGGTTGTGATTGGTTGGGAAGAAGAGGAGTTGGATCACGCAAGAGTCTATAAATAAGACCCTGCGCCCAACTCAAATTTTGGAATTGAATCAATTCCCATGCCCCAAGGCTGCCTCTCTCCCTCCTCCATGCCATCTTCTCCCTCCCCTCTCCTCTCCACGTCCAAAAGGAAGTTTTGGACTTAGTTTGGTGCGATTCCAGATCAAGAGAAAGGCGATCAAAAGCTAAGAAGGCTGCGCTGCTGCAAAGGACGACTGCTGAGATCTTCAAAAGGAGTTTTGAAGATCCTCCAGATCAGATCCAGATCTAATTTTTGGAGATGTGATAGAGAAGAAGAGGATCTCCAGATCCAACCCGAGTGGATACCGGTAGAGGCCAGGCGCTTGCGTGGCTAGATCCAGAACCTTCCGCTGCAATCAGGATCATCAACAGGGTAATAGGATTACCCAAATCAAGGTAAATTAAATTTGATTTAATTTATCTTAATTTTATTTTATTATTAAAATAATAAGAATTAGATCTAAAATATATCAAGATCTGATTTAGAGATCAAGAGAAAAATTTTTGAAATATATCTCTTGATCTGATCAGATCTGAACGAACCTGGACCGGGAAAAATCAGGATTTTCCCTTCAACTGGTATCAGAGCCATGGTTCTAAAAGTTTTAGATCTGATTTTAATTTTATTTTAATTAAAAATAAATGATTTTAGATGTCACATGAGATGTGATCAGATCTGAAAATCAGAAAAAATTAAAATTAAATGATTTGGATCTAAGATTAGAATGAAGATATGCATGACTAGTTCTAGAAATAGAATAGTTCTATAGAATAGTCTTGCATGTTTTTGATTTAATTTGATTAAATCATATTTTAGATCTATTTATTTACTATTTTTTGATATTATAAGTTATTATAATAACATCTAAAAAATAGCAAATAAAATTATTTAATTTTAAATATCATATGAGATATGATTGATGCATGTCTAGACTAGTTGTAGAATAGTTCTACATAATTATTGTCTAGATTAGAATTTATTTTGATTAGATCAATTTAAATCTAATTTTTTAGATTATTATGAGATAATTTAGATCTAAAAAAATATGCATGATTTGATACATGAGATGTATGCAAAATATGCCATGATTAGATCTAATTTTGTATATGAGATATATGATATAGATCTAATAACTGTTTTGTAGTATTGATGTTCCTGATTAAGGCGTTCCTCTTGGCCGTCCGGTCATAAGAACGAAGAAGGGTTTAAAGGCCCTCTCTTCCCATTCGATGGGGTGTTCTTATGATGTGTAGGGGTGCTGCGTGTTCGTCCTTAATCAGAAACCCAAAACTTACTTTCTGCAAAACCCTAGATCCTGAAACCCTAGGATTTATTGTGCATATTTTGTTTATGAACCCTACTTAATTAAGAATTAAGATTTATGGAAATATTAATTAGGTCTAAAATTGAAGAATTTCAGATCTAAGACATATTCATAATACTGGGTTCGGGCTTGGGTAGCTCAATTAGGTCTAAGCGGTTGATCAAACCGAATCAAGAGTTGGTTAGATGGGATCAACAATGCTTAAATTGACCAGCCTAATAGGATTAAGTCTGGGTCAAGATCGAGTCACGACGATCAAGCAAGACCTAATTAGGCTCAGAGGTTAGAGTCTGGATTGTAGGCTAACCCAATTGGTTCTGGCTCAACAATTTGGTGTCTAAGGTAAGTTTGGCACATACGACCGACTGGTTTTTAATTGGAAGCTACTCGACCTGAATGCATTCTTGTACGAGTTAATGGCATATTCCTTCCACCGGTCTCACTTACCTGGCCATATCTGTTGACACAGTTCTGATCTGAGGTGGTCAATAATCCGAGCTAACCCATGCCACTAGGTTAGTCATAATTGTTATGACTATGACCAAGTCTAGTTTAATGAGACCTGAATCAATTCTCCCTAAGAAAAGATTAAGTCTGAGGTCTTCCACCATTGTAGATGTGCGGGCCCTTCCCGGGGTTGATTGTTCTCGACTGGATACAGTGGCTCAGTTGCACCGGAAAGATGCAACCATGTCTATTAGGCATTGGATGCTATGGGCTGGAGGATGAGTTGGGCTCAATATTTTGGATACGGTGAGAGACTCAATTAGGAACCCAGTCTATGCAAATGGTGGGTCTGACTTAACTAAGGAGTGGATCAATATTCCGGATACGGTGAGATTCATGAATTAGAGACCAAGTTTGGGTGCACCATGATTAGAGAATCATTGAACAAGAGTTGTTCACTCATTGGCTAACCCATCACCAATAACTGTTAGGTGAGGTGATGAGTCAGTTGGTGAGACCGCACCACCCACTAGAAATCATTAATCATGGAGATTTTTGCATCTCTACAGAGGGAGTGTAGGGATCCGAGAAAATAGTGGGAGCTAATTTGTTTAAAAATAAAATTTCCTAAATAAATTGGTCAAGTCAAAATTACAGTATCTAACTAGAATCTTTGACTCTCTACAGGAAAATGTCTGCGTCCAACCCATTGGCACGTATCCTAGGACACACATAGACTGACTGGACCCAATTATAAAGATTGGCTCAGGAACTACAAAATTATTTTGGGTTCAGAGAAGTTAACCCATGTTTTGGACCAGGACCCTCCCACCTTACCAGCCCGTCCATCCACTTGAACAGAGAGCGTCTCTGGAAAAATGGATAGACGAAGATAATAAGGCCAGATATTACATGTTGGGCTCGATGTCTGATGAGCTCCAGCGCCAACATGAAGATATCGGGACTGCTCGCCAAATGTTGGCTCACCTGCAGGAGATGTTTGGTGAACAGAGTCGCGCAGCCAAATATCAAGTCACGAAAATGACTTTTTAAGGCTAAGATGCGTGATGGGCAGTCAGTCCAAGATCACTGTCTGACAATGATCAAGGACATGGAAGAGCTTGAGAAGCTCGGTGTGAAGTTAGACTTGGATCTGCAGAACGATATTATTCTGCAATCCTTGACTGATGCATATGGGCAATTCATCATGAATTACCACATGCATAAACTTCAAAATTCCTTGGCCGAATTAATGAATATGCTGGTTACCGCTGAGCTTTCTATGAAAGGTTCTAAAGGCTCAGTTCTTGCTATGGAACGGACTTCTTCCAAAAGAAAGTCTTATGGAAAGAAAAAGAAGTCTGTGAAAAAGCAAAAGGTGGAAGGATCAAAGAAGAAGAAGGCAGAGCCGAAGAAGAAGGCCGATGTCAAAGGAAAGTGTTTCCATTGCAACAGCGACGGCCATTGGAAGCGGAACTGCCCTACTTACCTGGCCACCCTGAAAGAACAAGAAGGAAGGTCCTTCTGGAGGTATGCTCGTTATTGAGTCTAACCTTACGGTTTCTTCTGCATCCAGTTGGGTGCTTGACTCTGGTTCTAGTGCTCATCTGTGCACTTCTATGCAGGGTCTTGAGGATAGCAGGAGGCTGAGGGATGGAGACATGATCCTACGCATCGGTAATGGAGCAAGAGTTGCTGCAGTAGCCGTGGGAACATACCCTCTTCGATTACCATCTGGTTTAGACTTAGTTTTGAAAAGACTGTTATTATGTGCCTGCAGCTAGCAGGAATTTGATTTCTGTTTCATGCTTAGCACTAAGAAGGCTTATGTGATTACCTTCTTTAAGGACCATTGTAACATTCTTTATGAAAGAAATAAAATTGCAAATGGTTTCCTTATTAATGGTCTTTATCAGCTACATATTGATGTACCTATTCTAACTATCGAGCAAAACGTGAATGCCAAACGACCTAGGGATAGTCCAAACGATAGATATCTATGGCACCTGAGATTAGGTCATATAGCAGAAGATAGGATCAACAAATTGGAGAAAAATGGGCTATTGAGTCCATTGACTTTCGAGTCATATCCAACTTGTGAATCTTGTCTTCAAGGCAAAATGACTAAACTCCCTTTTGTTGGACATGGGGAGAGGGCCACAGATCTCCTTGCCCTAGTACATACTGATGTGTGCGGCCCATTTGATGTGCCGGCTAGAGGCAATTTTGTCTACTTCATTACCTTTACCGATGATCTGTCTAGGTATGGGTATGTGTATCTTATGAGACACAAGTCTGAAGCTTTTGAAAAGTTCAAAGAATTCAGACATGAAGTAGAAAAACAAAACTGAAAAAACCCATTAAGGTTCTTCGATCAGATCGAGGAGGTGAATACCTTAGCCGGGAATTCCTAGACTATCTTAAGGAAAATGGCATAGTCTCTCAATGGACTCCACCAGGAACACCTCAACTCAACGGGGTTTCAGAATGGAGAAATCGGACTCTATTGGATATGGTTCGATCCATGATGAGCTTCACAGACCTCCCTGATTTTCTTTGGGGACACTTCATTGTTAACTTCAATCTTATCTTACTGAATAGGGTTCCCTCTAAAACCGTTCCTACCACACCGTATGAGATATGGCACGGTAAGAAACCAAGTCTGAGTCATCTCAGAATTTGGGGTTGTCCGGCTCATGTCAAAAGACAACAAGCGGACAAGTTAGAGTTTAGGTCCTTTAGAGCTCGATTCATAGGATATCCTAAAGAGTCATTAGGATACTATTTCTACATTCCAGAAGACCACAATGTGATTGTGAGTCGACATGCCATCTTTCTTGAAAAATAGTTTATTCAAGATAGCGGCATTGGAAAGCAGATTAAGCTTGATGAGAAAGTCTCACAAGTACAACGAGCTAAGGACCAATTGGAACCAAATCAGGTTGAGCCAATAAGAACACTACCTCCTCCACCTCGTAGATCGGAAAGAGTTTCCCATCCCCCTGAAAGATACTTAGGTATTATTTCAGAGGAAGTAGAGAAAATGTTCCTCGTAGGTAATGGTGCTCATGGTGATGATCCCAAAACCTACAACGAGGCGATATCAGATATCGACTCCGAGAAATGGCTAGAGGCAATGCAGTCAGAAATTGACTCGATGCACTCAAACCAAGTCTGGACCTTGGTAGATCCACCAGAAGGTATAGTACCTATTGGGTGTAAATGGATCTTCAAGAGAAAGATTGGTGCAGATGGGAATGTGGAGACATTCAAGGCTAGACTAGTGGCAAAAGGTTATAGTCAACGCGAAGGCATTGACTATCAGGATACCTTTTCCCCAGTGGCTATGCTAAAATCCATCCGCACATTGCTTGCCGTTGCAGCCTATTTCGATTATGAAATATGGCAAATGGACGTGAAAATGAAAATGGCATTCTTAAATGGATATCTTGAGGAAGAGATATCTATATGGAACAGCCGCTAGGTTTCACATCCAGTGATACTGATCACAAGGTTTGCAAGCTGCAAAGGTCCATATATGGACTTAAGCAAGCATCTCGGAGCTGGAACACTCGTTTCAATGATGTGATCAAAAAGTTTGGTTTCATCAAAAATGAAGAGGAACCATGTGTTTTCAAAAAGGGTCAGTGGGAGCGCTGTTGTCTTCCTCGTATTGTACGTGGATGACATCCTCCTTATTGGGAATGATATTCCCATGTTGACATCAGTCAAAATGTGGTTGTCCAAGGAATTCTCCATGAAAGACCTAGGTGAAGCATCCTTTATTCTAGGAATTAAGGTCTATAGGGATAGACCGAATAGGATGCTAGGACTTTCACAGAAGATGTACATAGAGGAAGTACTAAAGAGGTTTAGTATGGAAAACTCTAAGAGGGGATTAATACCCTTCAGACATGGTATTCATCTTTCCAAGAAGATGTGCCCTAGCACACCTGAGGAAATAGAACGCATGAGCAAGATCCCTTATGCTTCTGCAATAGGGAGCCTCATGTATGCCATGCTATGTACACGACCTGATATAGCCCATGCTGTGAGTGTCACAAGCAGATATCAGTCAAATCCAGGTGAAGAACACTGGACTTCTGTGAAATGTATCCTTAAGTACTTGAGAAGAACTAAGGATATGATGTTGGTCTTTGGTAATGGAGAACTCCAAGTCCAGGGATACACAGACTCGGATTTCATGTCCGATATAGATGATCGAAAGTCGACATCTGGGAGTCTGTTTGTGTGCAATGGTGGTGCTGTCAGCTGGAAGAGTTCCAAGCAAACTGTGATAGCAGATTCCACCATGGAAGCAGAATATATCGCTGCATCAGAGGCTGCGAAGGAAGCATTCTGGTACAAGAAGTTTGCTGCAGAAATTGGAGTAATGCCATCAGATGCCATTCCTCTATACTGCGACAACAATGGCGCCATAGCCCTTGCTAAGGAGCCGAGGTCTCACCAGAAATCCAAGCACATTGAGCGGCGATACCACCTCATCCGCGATTACCTCGAGAAG
This sequence comes from Cocos nucifera, assembly GCA_006176705.1. NCBI lineage: Eukaryota > Viridiplantae > Streptophyta > Magnoliopsida > Arecales > Arecaceae > Cocos > Cocos nucifera. Next base: position 29,786 of record QRFJ01006566.1, read on the forward strand.
GGTTACGTCGAGGTCAAGAGAGTCAACTCCACAGATAATGTGGCAGACCCACTTACAAAGCCGTTGGGCCAGCAGAAGATCGAAGCCCACCTTGAGAAGATGGGACTTAGACTTGTAGCCAATTGGCTTTAGGACAAGTGGGAGATTGTTAGATATATGTGCCCTAGAAGCCAGAATTGGCTGACACTTGTAATACACTTCTAGGGGCAAAATTATAATTTTGACTATAAATCAATAAAATGGGTTATTTTCTATCACATATGTGTATTTAGTGTCTGTGATACATCCTTTGAGTTAATGGTAATGATAATTCATATTTTCAAGAGTTGAAAATTTAAGACATGAATAATCATTATTAACTCATAAAATGCTCCCGACCATAGGATCATCACGAGGATGGTGATTGATCCGGAAGGTTGGTGTACAATCGCTTCTCTTTAGTAGATGAGTCTTGAGTCTACGGTGTGGAGACACCGGAGCGAGAGTACAGGTACTCGTTAGAGAACGAGGGCACTGAGCGTGACCACCTCGAGTAGTCATTAGGAAGTCTACCTTCTCGTCAATGACTGACTCGATGCTGCAGTAGTGTGTCTGGTTCTTTGACCTGAGGTGCATCGGCAGTTCACCTTGAGGGTGTTATAGTTTGACTACACCATTACTCGGTCTCCTAGCCATATGGAACCCTGAGGTGTATGTTGGCTATAGCATGTTCATTGTAGGAACTGGATTGCATCAAGATGGAATCTATCTACCTCGGTGGTAGAGGAGCAGCCCTATGATGATCATGAGAATCAAGTCCAGAAGCCCATGGCCATGGTAGAGAGTGAAATAATAGAAAGAGTTTCTATTTAGATTTTCACATTGGACTTGAATCGAATGATTACATCATATGACAGAACTAGGGTTTGACGAGTTCACCTTAACCCTAATCTGATCGGGGCTCAAGATAGAAGAACTTAATCACACAGGTAGCTGCACCAAGAGGTTCGCATTCAGCTCTGATGGGTTGCCACCATATACTGCTAGGTGTCACTGGTGGATTTTGGGAGCAATTAGAATGATTTAGATGATCGATCATTCTAGCTGTTCGAATCAGAAGAGTTCTGATCCATCGAAAGGAGTTTCGATGATGTCGATGATAGAGATCATGACATATCCCATTACCATACAGAACTGAACCTAACTGGGTCACACAAACAAGGGTTTGAATCTGGTGATCATCAATTGAACTGATCTAGTTCAATTGATCTGAATGAGATTCAATTAGGTTCAAGAAAATCGTGCTAGCACTCGATTGAACCTAACGTTCTTCTTTTACTATCATAAATAAGTTGTCCTGACTGAGCCAAAGGAGTTTGTGCTCAATCAGAGGCCTTCATATGGTCTGACTGGAGGTTGTCCAAGTCAGAAAAGGTTGTCTTATTTTGTAAGACATTACCTGCCATTTTTGGTCACCTGCCATTTCTTGTTCTTTTGACTTTGGTCAAAAGTCTACCTTTGACTGGTCAAATGTTGACCATTTGACTTTTGACCACCATGTGTCATGCACCTATTGGAGAGCTGGTGGGGGCTTGTCCCCCTAGCCAGAACCTGGCAAGGAGGAGGGGCGCACGCCACCCTGGCGTGTGCCCAAGTTGGAGGCGCCTAGGAGTCCTTGTTGGACAAGGGACTCCATCTCCTTTTTGGATTCCAATTAGAGTTCTCCTAAGAACCAACTTTGACTGGTCTTAGGCACCCTCTAAGGAGGAATCCAGGGGTCTCACTATTCTATTCCCACCAATCAGATTTAGATCTGATTTCACAAAGGGTTGTGATTGGTTGGGAAGAAGAGGAGTTGGATCACGCAAGAGTCTATAAATAAGACCCTGCGCCCAAATTTTTTATGAATTCATCTTCCCACACCCCAAGGCTGCCTTCTCCCTCCTTCCTCCATGCCAAACTTCTCCTTCTCTCTCCTCTCCACGTCCAAAAGGTTTTGGACTTAGTTTGGTGCGATCCAGATCAAGAGAAAGGCGATCAAAAGCAAGAAGGCTGCGCTGCTGCAAAGGACGACTGCTGATCTTCAAAAGGAGTTTTGAAGATCCTCCAGATCAGATCCAGATCTGATTTTTGGAGATGTGATAGAGAAGAAGAGGATCTCCAGATCCAACCCGAGTGGATACCGGTAGAGGCCAGGCGCTTGCGTGGCTAGATCCAGAACCTTCCGCTGCAATCACAGGATCATCAACAGGGTAATAGGATTACCCAAATCAAGGTAAATTAAATTTGATTTAATTTATCTTAATTTTATTTTATTTATTAAAATAATAAGAATCAGATCTGAAAATATCAGATCTGATTGGATCAAAGAAAAATTTTTGAAATATCTCCATCACAGATGATGTGACCCTCAATCAGGATTTTCCTATCAAATAATTGTGAAGGCTCTCTGTTGATATTACTAGAAATTATTTAAAGAAATAATTGATTTTGAACCTACCCATAGGTGCACATGGGTTGACCAACCAAAGTTGGGCTCATGTGTAGTCTGTGTGGATTCTAGTACCCACTAAGGAATTAAAGTAATTCCTCGAATTGAAGGTAGAGGTTACCAATTTGAATAAAATAGTGGGAGAACCTTTAGACTAAAGTCCAAGTCTTTAGGATAATTGATTCATATACTAATTAGGTTTGTTTTTTCTTTTTGTGCAGAAATGGCCACTAACCTATCACTTCGGTCATTGTTAGATAATGATAAATTAATGGGATCCAACTATGATAGCTGGTATCGTAAGTTGAAAATCATCCTAGAGCATGAGTGGATTCTTTATGCAATAACGGATCAGCACCTGAGAAGCCAGCTCCAAATGCTAGAGGAGTGGTATGAGACACTTTTTAGAAGTGGCTCAATGACCACACCACCATTCGATGTAAAATTTTGGTGGCAACAAATGATGAGTTCAGCTGTAGGTTCGAAAATGCCCAGGCATAGAAAATGCTTCAAATGTTGAACAACTCCTTCGGCACGCCTGATAATATTGAAAGGCACAAAATAAGTTGTACCATTTTCAATGCTCAGATGAGGGATGGGGCCTCAGTCATCGATCATATATTGTACATGATCGAGATGATTGAGTGTCTTAGCAAGTTGGGCTTTCTCCTGCATAAGCAGCTCGATAAGGATGCAATCCTTAATTCCTTGCCCAAGTCCTTCCTTCCTTTCCTGACTCATTTTAGAATGATAAAGCCTGCAGTCAACTACCACGGCTTGTTGGGGTTGCTACAGAACTTTGACAAGGATCACCAACTCCATAAGGAGATGGTGAATGTAGTGGGAGGATCTTCTTCTGATCGTCGACCCTTTAAGAAAGAAAAGAAGAATAAGAAAAAGAAGAACAAAAAGGTGTAGCCAAATGCCAGGACGACTGCACAGGGTCGGACCAAAAAGTGCATGCCCAACCAGAGCCAGATGGAATGCTTCTTCTACAAGAAGTAGGAGCATTGGAAGAGAAACTATCATCTATATATCGCCTCCTTGGACTTGAACAAGCCAAGGAAGAAGTAAGTGGTTGCCGGGCAAGGTAATTATATGATAACTCCTTGAAATTTTTTCTTATTTGATTCTACTACCTAGATATTAGATACTAAAAGCCCTTATCATATTTATAATTCTATGTAGGACTTGCAGGTCAGTAGGAGATTTGATCAAGGTGAGAGGTTCCTAAACGTTGGAGATGGAAAACAAGTTCCAATTCTAGCTTTAGGAATCATGAATCTTGTAATCAATTCAAATAAAGTTATTCTTAATGAATGTCATTTTTGTCTAATTTTCTTATTGAATGTCATTTCTGTAGGCCTTTTGGCTATGAATGGTTATGAAATATTAGTAAAAGAAAAATTTTGTAATGTCATTTTGAATGGTGTTATAATTTTTATTGGATAATTGAATAATGATATTTATTTATTAACTATGCCTGTTAACATGGTTCAATCCCTAGTAAATGCCCTAGAATTAGTGATGTGTTTGAAGTCTACCTTTGACACTATAGGCTGGGTCATATTAACAAGAACATAATAAATAGATTAGCTCAAGAAGGAATTCTTAAGATTAGTGATTGTGAATCACTTTCCACCTGTGAGTCGTATCTTCTTGGTAAGATGACCAAGTCACCTTTTACTGAAAAAGGTGAACGAGCCACTGAACTTCTAAGTCTAGCACATTCAGATGTATGTGGACCCATGAGCTTAAGTGCCAAAGGTGGATACTTCTACTTCATAATCTTCATAGATGACCTATCCAGGTATGGGTATGTTTATTTAATGAAACATAAGTCAAAGTCGTTTGAAATGTTCAAACTATTCCAAAATGAGGTAGAGAAGCAAACTGGGAAGAGTATTAAAACTCTTCGATCTGATCGAGGGGGTGAGTACCTTTTCAATGAATTTTTGACATATCTTGGGGAGAATGGGATTCTCTTTCAATGGACCCCTCCTAGAATACCACAACTTAATGGTGTGTCTGAAAGGAGAAATCGAATCATATTGGACATGGTTCGATCCATGATGGGGTATGCTAGTTTGTCGATCTTCCTATGGAGATATGCGCTCGAGTCAGCTTGTTACATTTTAAATAGAGTTTCAAGTAAATCTGTTAATAAAACACCATATGAGATATGGATAGGGCGTAAGCCAGTGCTCTCATACCTTAGAATTTGGATATCTGGCTTATATGAAATGTTTAATGATAGACAAGCTTGGACCTAGGTCTGATAAGTGTAGTTTTAAAGGTTACCTAAAAGAAATCAAAGGATATTACTTCTATCTTGCTAATGAGCAAAAAGTATTTGTCAGCTTTAAGACAGTCCTTTTAGAAAAGAAGTTTCTTGATGAAGGAACTAATGCCTCTAAGGTCAAACATGATGAAGTATGGTAGGTGGAAGAATAGATACAAGTTGTTGAACCTAAGCTGGATCTGATTAGATCAGACCCAAAAATCCACTATAGATGCACCCTTAAGGTGATCTGGTAGAGTACCACATCAATTAGATAGATACTATGATTTCTGTGAGCTTAAAAGTGGCACTTCCAAGTCTTAAAAACATGAGAAGATAGGTCATGGAAAGACAGGAGCAAGTCGAAAGAAGAATAAGTCTCAATAGTAAAATTTAGAAATTGGATCACCTCACTCTGACACTGAGTTGACTCAGATGGAAACTGGGTCGGCTCAGTCCAAGAATAGGTCAGCTAGGTCTCAGAGAAAAATTTAGATAGAAAGCAGCATTTTTGGGCTATTGGCATGGTACACAATTGGGTCGGCTCAGTCTGGGACTGAGCCGATCCAGTCGTAAGTTAGTCAGCTCAGTCTGAAACTAGGCCAGCTCAATTTTCATGGGTTATTATTTTGTGTACGTGGGTTGTTTGGATTTTGGAAGTTTTTCTATGAGCTTGGGCTTGACCCTTTGTAAAGTATATATACTGAAAATAGGTCAAGATTGTAAGAGTGCTGAAATATACTGAATAAAAGCTTTTTTCTTTCAAAAATCTCTTCTTCTCTTCTTCTCTTTTTCTTGATTTATTTGATCATACTTTCGTAGATTTTTCTAAGAAGTACTTTCTTGTTGCTTGGCTAATCACCGACGGCCACGTCGATCTGTGTGAGAAGAGCGTATATTCTCAATTTTTGGTATCAGAGCGGTGTTGCGTAGAAGAAAGACACCTAGGGTTTACTACATCTAGGATCTGTTGCACTTGGTTTTATTCTAAAAACTTCTAGTTTGCTTCATGATTGTCTCTAGATTGAGGTGGAGATTGTTTACATGAAGGAACGATGATACAGAAGTTTGAAAAGAGGATCTAGGGCTAGTTAGATTTTCTATGAAGGGTAGTTTTACTAGTGTGTGATCGTGAAGGACGTTAGGGATCTGTTCTTGACTTGTTTGAAATCATGGGATCAAGTGGATTCAAGGTGGATTTTAAAAAGTTTGATGGTAAGTAAAACTTTACCCTATGGCAGCAAAGAGTAAAGGACTTGTTGGTTCAGCAAAGAATCTACAAGAACTTGATAAAAGAAAGATCGAAAAAGATCAATGCTGAGGATTGGGAAGAGTTGGAGGAAATTACTTTTAGCACAATTCGAATGTGCTTGGCTGATCAGATTTTGTCCGAGGTTTGCACAGAGACTACATCAAAGGGGCTCTGGGAGAGACTGAAAAACACATACATAGGAAAGAATATGAAAAACAAGCTATGGTTAAAGAAATAGCTGTATAGTTTGAGAATGTCCGAAGATAGAGATCTTGTTGCACATATCCAAAGGTTCAATTAGGTGTGTTCTTAGGTGATAAGTTTGGATGTGAAGATCGACGAGGAGGATCGGACATTGCTACTATTATGTTCACTCTTAGGTTCGTATGGTGGTCTCATAACAACTTTAGTTTATGTGAAGGAGACCCTAAACTATGAAGAGGTTGTTGGTGTGCTTAGATCAAATAAGCAAAGGAAGAAGATCTACAAAGGAGACCCTAAGTCTGAGATCTTGGCTGTGAACAAAAGATGATGCATGCTAATCTATAGTTATGGCAAGTACACCAGTCAATCAAGTAATAAAGTAAATGAGTAGAGTATCATTCCTAAAGGAATGAAAAAAAAGTACTAAAAAAGTTCTTTCCCATGCTTTATTTCGAAGATCGATTTATGAGAATAAGAAATTAAAAAAAATAAAATAAGGAAATAATAAAAATTTTAAGGAAATAGAGAGATTGTAATTATTAAGATTTTAAACTTAAGAGCAATGGGTTACTAAGGCAATCGGTTCACCAACTTAGTCAATATAATATTTAGGTTATTAGATTAATTTTATTTCATGTGATGGTGGAGTCTCCTAGTTTATTCACTATCCTTTAATCCAGGCATAGCAAAACTATCAATATTTATTAATTATCCTTTGGTCCAGGTATAATTTAAATAAATATTAATGCATTAAGTTTTGTGAAATTTTCTAATTAAAATACGCTGCATCCAAAGCACACTAAAATTTCCACATGCATATGAATTCTAATTTGATTCATAATACAAGATATATAATCAAGAAGCAATAATATAGATGTACTTGGTCCATAATATCTATGTTCATCAGATCAATTAGAAGATGGTTAGTAATCTAAAAGCATTAAGATCATATTTATATACTCCTCATGAATAAAATTTAAAATTAAAAGTAAATTATACTGAATATTGCATCAAAAGAATGGCTACACCTTAGCCTTAGTAAAAGAAAATTTAGTTCATAGTAACAAGTTCAAAAATAGCAAATAAAATAAAAAGAGTAAAAAAATTAAACTATTTAATTGCTGAAATTGGTTGTTCGTTGCTCTTGGTGTGGAAAACTTGATGAAGAAGAAGAGAAGCTCCTTGATTGATGTCCTGATTGTCGGAAGAAGAAAAGAAGAAGAAAAATAAAAATAAAAGCCCTTTTTCTTCTTTCTCTCAAAACTCTCTATTCAAAACTCTCTCAAAGCTCTCTATTATTCCCTATTTCCCTTCTTCTAAACTATTCCCAAGCTCCCTCTCTCGGCTCTCTCAGGCCCTGTTTATAGACTAGAGTTGGTTTTTGATTGAAATTCCATCAAAAATTTAGGAAGAATTGGGTTTGAAACTCCTTGGATGACTCAAATTAAAACCTAGATCATTCTGGCCGTTGGATGGCAATCAAATGGGTCGAAAACCACTCAAAATTCGCTTTTAATCTCCCAGATCTACTCGGATTAAACAGCAGCCATTGGATCAACTTTTAAATGGATTATTGGCCGTTGGATCAGCATCTAAGAGCCTTCAATGCCTTAGTTAAAACCTAGAATCCCCTTCAGTCGTTGGATCCCGATCGGCTGCTTCGGATGCCATCCCTTAGCGAAAAAATCCCAGTTGTTCGATCAAAATTTAGTGAATAGCATCTGTCGAATTAGGTAGAATTCCTAGATTATCCTCCATAGACCGTGCGTGAGTCTAGTGTTGTGTGGATCGTCGTTTTCTTCAGCCAATCAAAGCGTGCTTCTCCCTATGAAATCCTTGAAATGCCCTCCATACTGATCCACCGTGCACCGTAAAAAATGCTGACATCAGCATTGCATCAGTGTTGCATCAGTGGATCGATCGGTCTGAGCGTGGTTGGATCAGATGGTCTGCTGAGCCAATTTTTGTAAACCAATTTGAGCCAGATCGATTTTTTTTTTTTGAAATTCAATTTTGGGCTCATTTAAAGTCCATTTTGCTTGAAATTTATTTCATCTGAATTAGAAAAATAAGATCTTCATATTGGTGGCCTTCTTTCCTACATAAGATTAACAAAAGTATCATAAAAGATAGGGAAGATCAAAGGAGAAGATAAGAGGAAAATTCAAGGGTAGGTCAAAGTCTCACGATCAGAGGAAGATGACATTGAAATGTTATAAATGTCATCAGCCTGGACACCTGAGGAGAGATTGTCCCCTTTTGAGATCAGAAAAAGGAAAGGCCAGCAAGGAAGATGATATAGCTTCTGTAAGCAGTAGAGAAGACCTACTAGTTGTATCAGATGGATCCACAGAGTGTCATACATGTGGATATTAGATTTAGCATGCTCGCACCACTATACTTCTTATCGAAAGTGGTTTTCTACCTACCAAAAGGTCGATGGTGGAAGTGTCAGCCTTGAAGATGATCACCCATGTAAAGTAGCTAAAATTGGCTCTATCAGGGTGAGCATGTATGATGGGATCATTCATGCATTATCAAATGTCAGACATGTACCGGAGTTGAAAAAGAATTTGATTTCTTTGGACTACTTCGAGGAGCAGGGTTATGCTTTTAGTAGCCAGGTTGGGAATAGATGTTTGAAAATTTCCAAGGGAGCTTTGGTGGTGATGAGAGGTACAAGACTGAGCAACAATCTTTACAAAATGGAAGGCTCAGTGGTAAATGATAGTGCAGAGGTGCTAGCAGCAACACAGGAGGAGCGGAATTTATATCGACTATGGTACTATCGGATGGATCATATGAGTAACCGTGGGCTCACAGAACTAAGCAGAAGAGGTATGATCCTAGCCCTGAAGAAGGAGGGCACAATTCTTTGTAAGCTGTGTATCTTTGGCAAACAGCATAGGGTGAAGTTTGCTAGAAGTACCAAGTACAGCGAGGGAGTACTGGATTTAGTGCACTCGGATGTATGGAGACCAGCTCCTGTATCAACTAAAGGTGGGGCAAAATACTTTATTACTTTCATTGATGATTTCTCAAGGAAGGTGTGGGTTTATCTGATCCGAGAAAAATTAGAGGTGTTTGCCTGATTCAGAGCCTGGAGTGCTGAAGTAGAGGAGTCAGGGAGATAAGTAAAGTGTCTGAGGTCGGACAATGGAGGAAAGTATACTAGCCTGGAGTTCAAGAGGTACTGTGAGGAAAATGGCATCAAATGCCATTACACGGTGAGGATGACTCCCCAGCAGAATGGTGTCGTGGAGAGGATGAACTGAACACTGACTGAGAAGGCACAGAGTTTGAGGCTGCAGACATCACTCTCAAAGTCCTTTTGGGGTGATGCTCTAACATTTTCTTATTTTCTTGTGAACAGATCCCCTCATTATAAGCTGAATGGAGGCATTCCAGAGGAGGTCTGGAGTGAAAAGAAGGTGGAGCTTAACCACCTGAAAGTCTTCAGTTGCACAGTCTATGCACATGTGGAGGCAACTGAGAGGAGCAAATTAGACCCAAAATCTCAAAAGATGACATTCATAAGGTATCCACAAGGAGTTAAGGGGTACCTACTATAGGACTCTTAGGCACAGAGTCAGTGATCAGCAGGGATGTTATCTTTGATGAGAAGAGCATCTTGAGGAGGTCTGAGATAGATGAAATTGGAGAAACAAAGGTGAACAATGGTGGCCAGTCAGAGAATGATGTTATGCAGGTTACATCCACTTACAGGAGTATTCCTATTGAGGTGGAGCTAGGCAGAAAAGTATTATCTCAGATTGAAAATCAGCATGGAGGACTGGCAGTTCAGACAGATGTGCAGGAGCAACAAAAGACATTAGGCATAGATGTGCCAATGGGAGTGGCTTTGCATAAGCCCCAGCATACTATTAGGAGATCAATCAAATATGGCATTAATGAGGTTATCTCCTATGCACTCATCACTACTAATGGAGATCCAGAGAATTATGGAGAGACCATGGAGAGTAAGGATCATGATTCATGGATGCAGGCCATGATAGAGAAGATGGAATCACTTGAGAAGAATCAGACATGGCAGCTGGTGGATCTTCTAGAGGGTGCTTGATCTATTGGCTCAAAGTGAGTGTTCACAAAGAAAGAAGCACCTTTAGAACAAGATGGAGTCAGATTCAAAGCAAGGCTGGTAGCAAAGGAATACTCACAAAGGGAAAGGATTGACTACATAGAAATTTTCTCTCCTATGGTGTGTCATACATCTATTCGAGTTTTGCTATCACTGATGGCACAGCATAACATGAAATTGGAAGAGATGGACGTGAAGATGGCCTTCCTTTATGGGACTTTGGAGGAAAGAATCTACATGAAGTAACCAATGGTTTCATGGAGATGAGACAGGAAGAAAAGGTGTGTTTACTCAGAAAATCTTTGTATGGCTTGAAACAATCTCCTCATCAATGGTATCAAAGATTTGATAGCTTTGTCTTGAGCCTGGGTTTCAGTAGATGTGAACATGATTGTTGTGTCTACATCAAGGATGTAGATAAGAAGGATGTCCTGTACTTATTATTGTATGTAGATGATATGCTCATAGCCAGTAGAAGCGTGGATGCTATGAAAAGATTAAAAAGGGCATTATCATCTAAATTTGAGATGAAAGATTTGGGTCCAGCTGAGAAAATTCTTTGAATGGAGATTTGTAGAGATAGGTGCAAAGGAGTGCTCCATTTGTCACAAGAAAAGCATGTCCAGAAGGTTCTGGAGAGGTTTGGGATGGAGAAGGCCAAACCTGCAGAAACGTCATTGCCAAGCCATATGTCTCTCTCCAAATTATAGTTCCTCCAATCAGAAGAGGAGAGAGAGTATATAAAATGAGTCCCTTATGCAAATGCTATAGACAATGTGATGTACACTATGGTGTGCTATAGACCAGATATAGCACATGCTGTGAGAACGGTTAGTAGATACATGGCTAACCCTAGGAAGAGACACTAGAAAGCATTAAAATGGATATTGAGATATTTGCATGGAACAAGGGATTATGGTTTGGTGTTTGGTGGGTAGTCGAGAGGATTTAGAGAATAATCTGTGAAGATATGTGAAGGTTCAGATCCTCTGGAAGGGTTTGTTGATGCAAATTATGCTGATGATCTTGATACAAGGAGGTCTACTACTGGATACCTCTTCTACGTATATGATGGATTGGTGTCTTGAAGATCAATCCTTCAGCCAATCACGGCCTTGTCTACAATAGAGACTAAGTACATTAAGATAACAGAGGCTGCAAAGAAAGTCCTTTGGCTTAGGAGGCTAATTGATGAGTTGGGGGTGGAGCAGAGCAAGGTTACACTATTTAGTGATAATCAGAGTGCTCTGTTGTTGGCACAGAACCCAGTCTATCATGTGCGCACAAAGTATATAGACGTGAGGTACCATAGGATTAGAGAGCTGATGGAGGAAGGTAAAGTAGAATTGATGAAGGTCCATACCAAGGAGAATCAGTCCGATGCACTCACGAAGGTACTCCCTAGAGATAGCTTTCAAAGATGTGGCACGGATGGGTCTGTTGAGAAGAGATGAGTTTACAAGGACTTAGAATTATCAAGGTGGAGAATGTGAGCTTAGAAGTGGTAGTCCCAAGTCTTGAAAATATGAGAAGACAGGTCATGGAAAGATGAGAGCGAGCTGGAAGAAGAATCAGTCTCAATAGTAAAGTTCAAAAATTGGGCCGACTCACTCTGAGACTGAGCCGGCTCAGTTGAAAACTGGGTTGGCTCAGTCCAGGATGGGTCAGCTAGGTCTCAAAGGAAAATCCAGATAGAAACTAGCATTTTCGGGCTACTGGCATGGTACACAACTGGGTCAGCTCAGTCCTAGTCTAGGACTGAGCCGACCCAGTCATAGGTTAGCTGGCTTAGTCTGAAACTGGGCCGGCTCAGTTTTTATGGGCTATTATTTTATGTACATGGGTTGTTTGGATTTGAAAAATTTTTGTATGAGCTTGGGCTTGACCCTTTGTAAAGTATATATACTGGTAATAGGTCAAGGTTGTAAGAGTGCTGAAATATACTGAATAAAAGCTCTTTTCTTCCAAAAATCTCTTCTTCTCTTCTTCTATATTCCTTGATTTATTTGATCATGCTTCTACAGAGATCTCTAAGAAGTACTTTTTTGTTGCTTGGCTAATCACCGGCGGCCATATCGATCCATGTGGAAAGAGCAGGTGGAAGAACAGACACAAGTTGTTGAACCTGAGCTGGATCTAATTAGATCAGACCCAGAACCCATTGTAGATGTGCCTTTAAGGCAATTTGGTAGAGTACCACGTCAATCGAAAAGATATAATGATTTCTTGGTTTGGGATGGGGATCCTATCGAACTCGATGAGAATGATCAAAATCCGATCACCTATATGGATGCAATGCAGAGATCCAACTCTGAGAAATGGCTTAAGGCCATGAAATCTAAAATGGAATCCATGAAGGTCAACGATGTATGGACGTTGGTTGACCCACCCGAAGGGGTAAAATTCATAGGGTGTAAGTGGGTCTTCAAAAGAAAAAGGAGTGTAGACGGAAAGGTGGAGACCTATAAAACCCATTTGGTTGCCAAGGGGTATTGTCAATGTTTTGATATTGACTATGACGAGACATTCTCTCCTATGGCAATGCTCAAATCTATTCAGATTATGCTTGCCATTGCTATCCATCTGGACTATGAAATCTAGTAGATGGATGTGAAAATAACTTTCCTAAATAGAAAGCTAGATGAGGAGGTGTATATGATACAGCCTAAAGGATTCACACCATAGATGAGTCTAAGGTGTGTAGACTTCAGAGGTCCATTTATGGACTAAAGTAGGCATCTCAGAGCTGGAACATATGATTTGATACAATAATCAAAATGTATGGCTTCATTAAGAACGAAGAGGAGCCCTGCATATACAAGTGGGTTAATGATCCAGCAACTATATTCCTTATATTGTATGTGGATGGCATTATCTTAATCAAAAATGATATTCCTGCATTATAAGGAATAAAGATCTGGCTGTCCTCATAGTTGTCCATGAAAGATCTAGGAGAAGCCTTCTACATCCTAGAGATGAAGATCTATAGAGATAGATCTAAAAGGTTGCTTGGATTATCCCAGTCTACGTATATTGATACTATGCTGAAATGATTCAGCATGGAGAATTTTAAGAAAGGCTATCTATCGATTGGCCATGGAATTTTTCTTTTAAAGAGAGATTGTCCAACAACACCTCTAGAAAGAGAGCTAATAAGTAGAATACCATATGCTTTGGCAATGGGTTCTATAATGTACGCCATGACATATACGTGACTAGATGTGGCATACTCACTAGGGATAGTGAGTAGATACCAATCTGAACTAGGGAAGAACTGCTAAAAGATTGTTAAAACCATGCTAAAGTATTTGACAAATACTAAGGACCAATGGCTTATATATGGTGAATCGGACTTAAAACTTATGGGATTTATAGACTCCAATTTTTAGTCTGATCATGATGATAGCAAGAGTGTGTTGGGATATATATTCATCCTTAATGGTGGGACCATCTACTAGAAGAGTTCCAAGCAGCACACTGTAGCCGATTTAGTTTGCGAGGCAGAGTATGTCACTGCATCGGATGCTGCCAAAGAAGTGGTGTGGCTGAGAAAATTCATCACTAAGCTCGTTGTAGCACCCTCCCTGGATGGTCCAGTTCTGCTTTATTGCGACAGCTCTGGAGCCATTTCTCAGGTGAAGGAACCAAAGGCACACCAGCGAACGAAACATATTTTGCACTGCTACCATTTTGTTCGAGAGATCATGGAACGAGGTGACATCAATCTTCAGAAGATCGATGGGAAGGAGAACCTAGCCAACCCATTCACTAAAGCTATTGTGGTGAAGGAGTTCAATGACTTCAAGTCGAAGATAGGTATTAGATACTGCACCAATTGGCTTTAGTCCAAGTGAAAGATTATTGGAAGTATGTCCCAAAGCTAATCATCAGCCTATTGATGGTTAGGCTATACATTTATAATTATATATGAATTATAAATTAATAAAATTTATTTTGATATTTTTTATCATAAATTTTATTTTAATTTCAATAAAGTTTATTGATTAGTCTTAAATTTGTTCTAATGAACTGTTAATTAGGACCTGTATTGTGGTTGGTTGTTCTCTTATGAAGTCCTTAGCAAAGAAAAATCCTAATTTTTTCCCTTAGGACCAGATTCGTTCAGATCTAAATTTCTAATTCAGATTGGATCAAGAGATATATTTGGAATTGACAGAAGAAGAATTTTTTCTCTTTAATCCATCAGATGGATTTGGTATTTTAAAATTCATAATCAGATCTGGGATGTTTTACATCTGATCCTTATTATTCTAATAATAAAAATAAAATCTAAATAAATTAAATCAAATTAAATTTACCTTGATGTAGGGTAATCCTATTACCCGTTGATGATCCTGTAAGCAGCAGAAGATTCTGGATCTAGCCACGCAAGTGCCTGGCCTCTACCGATATCCACTCGGGTTGGATCTGGAGATCCTCTTCTTCTATATCATGTCTCCAAAAATTAGATCTGGATTTGATTTGGAGGATCTTTAAAATACCTTTCGAAGATCAGCAGTTGTTTTTTGCAGCAGCGCAGCCTTCTAGCTTTCTGTCGCCTTTCTCTCATCTAGATTGCACCAACCAAGAACCCAAAACACTTTGGGCATAGAGAGGAGAGGGAGAAGATGTATTTGGCATGGAGGAGGAGAGAAGAGGAAGCCTTGGGGCGTGGGAATTGAATTCCTTTTCCAATTTTAGATTTGAGTTGGGCGCAGGGTCTTATTTATAGACTAAGCGTGATCCAACTCCTCTTCTTCCCAACCAATCACAACCCTTTGTGAAATCAGATCTAAATATGATTGATGGAAATAGAGTCCCTTGGATTTCTCCTTAGATGGTGCCTAAGGCCAGTCAAACTTGGTTCTTAGGAGAAGTCTAATCGAAATTCAAAAGGGAGATGGAGTTCCCATCCAACAGGGACCATTGGGCGCCTCCTGCTTGGGCACACGCCAAGGGTGGCGTGCACCCTCCTCCTTACCAAGTTTTGGTAGCGGACAGGCCCCTACCAGCTCTTTAATAGGTGCGTGACATGTGGACAAAAGTCAAAGTATCAATGGTCAACATTTGACCAGTCAAAGATCAACATTTGACCAGTCAAAGGTCAACTTTTGACCAAAGTCAAAGGATGAGAAATGGCAGGTGACAAAAAATGGCAGGTACTGTCTTATAAAATATGACAACCCTTTTCTGATCTGGACAAGCTCTAGTCAGACAAAGTGAAGGCCTCTGATCAAGCATAAACTCCTTTGGCTCAGTCAGGACAACTATTTATGATAGTAAAAGAAGAACGTTAGGTTCAATCGAGTGCTAGCACGATTTTCTTGAACCTAATTGAATCTCATTCAGATCAATTGAACTGGATCAGTTCAATTGATGATCACCAGATTCAAACCCTTATTTGTGTGATCCAGTTAGATTCAGTTCTGTATGGTAATGGGATATGTCATGATCTCTATCATCGACATCATCGAAACTCCTTTCGATGGATCAGAACTCTTCTGATTCGAACAGCTAGAATGATCGATCATCTAAATCATTCTAATTGCTCCCAAAATCCACCAGTGACACCTAGCAGTATATGGTGGCAACCCATCAGAGCTGAATGCGAACCTCTTGGTGCAGCTACCTGTGTGATTAAGTTCTTCTATCTTGAGCCCCGATCAGATTAGGGTTAAGGTGAACTCGTCAAACCCTAGTTTCTGTCATATGATGTAATCATTCGATTCAAGTCTGATGTGAAAATCTAAATAGAAACTCTTTCTATTATTTCACTCTGCCATGGCCATGGGCTTCTGGACTTGATTCTCATGATCATCATAGGGCTGCTCCTCTACCACCGAGGTAGATAGATTCCATCTTGATGCTAATCCAGTTCCTACAATGAACATGCTATAGCCAACATACGGACTCCTATACCTGGCCCACCCTGAAACAAGA
The DNA here is from genome assembly GCA_006176705.1 of Cocos nucifera. NCBI lineage: Eukaryota > Viridiplantae > Streptophyta > Magnoliopsida > Arecales > Arecaceae > Cocos > Cocos nucifera. The sequence continues at coordinate 46,032 of QRFJ01006566.1, forward strand.
AGGGAAGTCCATTCTGAGTATGCTCCTTATTGGAGTTCTAACCTTATAATTTTTATCAACATCGAATTATGGGTGCTGACTTTGGTTCTGTGCTCATTTGTCCACTTCCTATACAGGGCTTGAGGATAGCAAGAGGCTGCAGGATAAACATTCCTATGCATCGGTATATGAGCAAGAGTTGCTACAGTGTGTTGAAAAACCATACTCTCTCATTATATCATTTGGTTATAAGACTTTAGTTTGAAAGACTGTTATTAATTACCTTACAGCTAGCAGAAATTTTGATTTCTCGTTCGATGGCTTAGCACTTAAAAGCTATTGTGGATACCTTCTTTAAGGACATTGTAACATTCTTTATGAAAGAAAAAAAATTGCAAAGCTTTACTATTAACCGATCTTAACCAGCTACAGTATTGATGTACCTATCTCTAACTATCGAGCAAAATTGAATGCCAAACACCTAGGGATAGTCCAGAATGATAATATCTATCGCACGCTGAGATAGGCAATAGCAAGAAGATTAGATCAAACAAGGAGAAAAATGGGATATTGAGTCATTGACTTCCAAGTTCAATATTCAATCTTTCTGAATCTTGTCTCCAAGGCAAAATGACCCAAAACTTCCTTGTAGGACATGGAGAAGACCACAGATTCTCCTTGGCCTAGTACATACTGATGTGCACCCAATTTGATGTGCTGTTTATAGGCAATTTTGTCTACTTCTATTACCTTACGGATGAATCTGTCTAGTATGGTATGGTATCTTATGAGACACAAGTGTGAAGCTTTAGAAAAGTTCCAAAGAATTCAACTATGAAGTAGAAAAATAAACTAGAAAAATCCATTAATATTCTGTCATCAGATCCGAAAGAGTTGAATACCCTTAGTCAAAAATTCTTAGACTATCTAAGAAAAATGACACATTAGTCTCTCAATGGTCTCAGCAGGAACACCTCAACTCAACGGGGTTTCAGAAGGAGAAATCTTGACTCATATTGGATATGGTACCGATCCAGATGAGCTTCCACAGACCTCCCTGATTTTTCTTGGGGATACTCATTGTAACTTCAATTATCTACTGAATAGCTTCCCCTCAAGACCTTCCTACCACACCGTATGAATATGCCATGTAAGAAACCAAGTCTGATTCATCCTTTAGAATTTGGTGTTGTCCAGGCTCATGTCAAAAGACAAACCAAGCGATAAGTTTAGAGTTAGGTCCTTTAGAGCCTCGATTCAAGGATATCCTAAAGATGTCAAGATATCTATTTCTACATTCCAGAAGATTCATATGATGTGAGCGGAGTATGCCATCTTTCTTGAAAAAATAGTTTATTCCAAGATATAGCATTGGGAAAAGCAGATTAAGCTTGATAAAAATCTCAACAAGTATCAAAGAGCTAAGGGACCAATGAGAACCAAATCAGGTTAGCCATAATAACAACACTACCTCCTCGACCTCGTAGATCGAAAACAGTTTTCCAACCCCCGTATAAAGATACTTAGGTATATTGTCAAAAGAAGTAAGAAAATGTTTCTCTAGGTCAAATTGGGCTATGCGGTGAGTTGGGATCCCAAAACCTACAAACGAGGCGATATCAGGATATCGACTCCGAGAAATGCTAGAGGCAATGCATCAGAAATTGACCTCGATTGGCACTCGAACAAGTCTGGACCTTGGTAATCCATCAAAGGTATATAGCACCTATTGGATGTAAATCGAGATCGTTCAAGAGAAATATGTTGGCAGATGAAAAATGTGGAGACATCAAGGCAGACTAGGGACAAAAAAGATTATAGCAATGCCGAAGGCAATGGACTATCAGGGATACCCTTTTTCCATAGGGCTATGCTAAAATTTCATTCGCACAGTGTGCTTGCCATTGCAGCTCTATGTTCGTAGTTATAAAATGGGTCCAAAATTGATGTATTGATATAAATGCGTTCGTGAATGGATATCTTGAAATGAAGATTATCTTATTTATGGTACATGCAACTATGGTTTCACATTTCAATGATACCGATCACAAGGTTTTAAGTGCAAAGGTCCATATATAACTAAAGCAAGCATCTTGGGTGGAAAACACTCTGATTTCAGATGATGTGTAGTGCAATACTGGTTGGTTCTCCAAAATGGAATAGAAGACGTGGTGTTCTTCATAAAAGTGCTATTAGTGGACGCGTAATCTTTCCCTCGTATTGTACGGTATACATCCCTGTCCCTTATTGGAAATATATTGTCCCGATGGAGATGATAGTCAAATTAGTGGTTGTCGCAGAGTGGTAGTTCTCCATGAATAGATCCCTAGGGAAGCATCTCTTAGATGTCTAGGATAATTAACGAGTCTATAGGATGAACCCGAATAGGATGCAGGATCTCATAAAAAGTACATAAAGAAAGTAACTAAAGAGTTTACGTATTGAAAAACTCTAAAGGAGATTAATACCCTTTAGAACATGAGTTCAATCTTCAAAGAAGGATGTGCCCTAGCCACAACGCTTGAGGAAAATAGAATGCAATGAGCAAGACACCTTATGCTTCTATAATTAGGAGCCCTGTGTATCCATTGCTATTGTAATACCTGAGTATAGCCATTTGCTGTGAGCGTCAACAAGCATGATTATCAGTCAAATCAGATGAAGATATTGACTTCGTGGTGAAAGTTATCCTCAAGTACTGAGAAGAAACTAATGATATGATGTTGTTCTTGTGAACGGAAAACTCCAAGTCCAGGGATCACAGACTCATTTCAGTCCGATGTAGATGAATTTCGAAATGTTAAATCTGGGGAGGGGGGGGTGGGAGTGTGAGTTGTTGTATCAATGTGTGTGCGTGCTTAGCTGAAGAGTTCTAAAGCAAACCGTATGATATAGATTCCACTTATAGAAGCAGAATATATCGCTGCATCAGAGCGTGCAAAGGAAGATTTGTGTACAAAAGTTTGCTGTAGAATATCAGTGAATAATGCCATTTCATGATGCCATTCTCTCTATACCTGCAAACCAACAATGCGCACATAGCTCTTGCTAAGTTTAGCCAAGTCGATAACTAAAAAAATTTAAGCACATTGAGCGGTTGATTCCCACCTCATCTTGCGGGAATTACTCCAAGAAGAGTTAGTCCGTAGTGTCAGAAGAGTCAAACTTCCTAGATAATTGGCGCAGACCTAACTTACAAAGACCGTTGAATAACAAAAGTCGAAGCCCACCGTTTGAGAAGATGGGACTTAGCTTATCAAAGCCAATGCTTAGACAAAGTGGTAGATTGTTAGATATGGATGTACCCTCTAAAAGCCAGGAATTGGGCTGACAACTTGATAATACACTTCTAGGGGCAAAATTATAAATATTTGACTAAACTCAATAAAATGGTTATTTCTATAGCATATATGTTGATTTAGTGTTCTATGATATAGGTTAAGATATATGGTCCAGAAGCCAGAATGGCTGACACTTGTAATACACTTCTAGGGCAGAATGTGTAATTTTAGCTATAACTAATAAATGGGTTATTGTTCTATCACGACTCTGTTTAGTTAGTGTTGTTCTTTGTAATCCTTTGGTTGATATGAGTATTGAAGTATCATGATTTTCGATAGTTAGTTAAAAAATTTAAGCCATGGAATTAATCTTATTAACTCATAAAACAGCTCGTCCGACTTCGATTGATCACACGGAGGTATTTTATGTACTTGATCCTGAAGGTTGGTGTACATTCGGCTTCTCTTTTAGTAGAATGATCTTGAGTCTACGCGGGTTGTGAGAACATGGAGCGAGAGTACAAGTACTCTTACTAAGAATGAGGGACACTGAGCGTACCACCATCGCAGTAGTCATCTAGGAGTCTACTTCTCGTACATGAACTGACTCGATGCAGTAGATAGTGTATCTGTGTTCTTTGCCTTGAGATGCAATTGGTAGTTCACCTTAGCGTGATTATGTTGACTTACACCAATTACTCGGTCTCCTAGCCATATGTAACCCTGAGTGTATGTTATGGCTTATGAACATGTTCATTGTGAGGAACTGGATGTGCATCAAATGGATCTATCTACTCGTGTAGAGAGCAGCCCTATGATAATCATGAGAATCAATCCTAAAAAGCCCTACCATGGCAGAGTTGAAATAATAGAAAATTCTATTTAGTTTTTCACATTGACTCGAATCGAATAATTTAATCAATTGACACAGACTAAGGGTTTGCGAGTTACCTAACCCAATCTGATTCGGGGCTCAAGATTAGAAGAACTTAATACAAGCAGGTAGCGTGCACCAAGAGGGTTCACATCAGACTCTGAATAGGTTTGGCCACCATATACTTAGTGTCACTGGGGCATTTTGGGATTAGATATTAGCATGATCGATCAGTTCAAGCTGTTCGAATCAGAGAAGAGTTCTGATCCATCGAAAGAGTTTCGATGATTGATCTAATGATTAGAGATCATATAATATCCCATACCATACAGAACGGAACCTAACTGGTCACACAAAAAAGTTGAATCTGGTGATCATCAATGATGAATTCTAGTTCATTGATCTAAATTGAGATCAAATTGGCTTCAAGGAAAATCGTGCTAGCATCGATAAACCTACACGTTTTCTTTTTTACTATTCACAAATAATTTTCGCTGACTGAGCCAAAGGAGTTTGTGCTCAATACGAAGCCATCTATATGTTCTTAACTAGAGTGAGGTCCAAGTTAAGAGAAGTTGTTGCTATTTTATAACGAACATTACCTGCCCATTTGGTCACCTGCATTTCTTGTTCTATGACTTTGTCAAAAGTCTACCATTGATGGTCAACGTTTGACCATGACACTGTTAGCACTTTTACCCACCATTCATGGCAACCTATTGGAGCTGGGGGCCTGTCCCTCCCTCCAGAACCTGGCAGGAGAAGGGCGCGACGCAAGGGTGGCATGAGCCCAATTTGGAGGCACCTTGGATTCCATTGGATAAGGCAACTCACCTCCCTCTTTGGATTTCCAATCAGATTCTACTTAAAGATTTACGTTTGACTGGTCTTAGGCTGCCCTCTTAAGAGGATCTAGGGGTCTCTATTCAACCAATCATGATTTAGTATCTGAATTTTACAATGTTTGTGATGTTTGGAAGGAAGAGGAGTTGGATCGACGCTTAGTTTTATATGAATAAGACCTGCGCCCAACTCAAGTATGCTAATGCAATTCAATTAAGAAACCCCATGCCCTAGGCTGCTCTCCCCTCCTCCTCCATGCCATAGTTCTTCTCCCTTGCTCTTCCACGTCCAAAAGTTTTTTAGAACTTGTTGGTGTGCGATTCGATCAAGGAAAGGCGATCCAAAAGCAAGAAGGCTGCGTGCTGCAAGAAGACGACTGCAGATCTTCAAAAGAGTTTTGAATGATCCTCCAATCAGATCCAATCTAATTTTTGGGAGGACATGATAGAGAAGAAAAGAAAGAAGATCTCCAGACCCAACCCAAGTGATACTAGGTAGAGGCCAGGCGCTTCGTGGCTAGATCCAGAACCTTCCGCCTGCAATCAGGTCATCTACAGTAGTAATAGGAATTACCCAAATCAGTAAATAAATTTGATTTAATTATCTTATTTATTTTATTTATTAAAATAATGAAGGAATCTCATCTGAAAATATCAAAGATCTTGATTGATCAAGAGGAAAAAATTTTTGAAATATATTTCTTGATCCTGATCAAGTCTGCAGACAACCTGACCGGGAAATTCAGGATCTCCCTTCAACTGGTATCATATGACCATGGTTTCTAATTGTTTTAGATCTGATTTTTAATTTTTTTTAATTAGAAAATGAAATGATCTTCAGATGTCACATGCTATTTATAATCTGAATTAAAAAAATAAAATTTAAATGATTTAGATCTAGAAACATAAGATAGCATGACAGTTCTAAAGATATCTCTATAGAATACTTTTAGCATGTCTTGATTTAATCATATTAAAATCATATTTTAGATCTTCTTATTTACTAATTTTTTAATTATAAGTGTATATAATAACATATGTATAATATCAAATAAAAAAAATATATAATTTTGATATCATATGAGATATGATTGTATGCATGTCTAGACTAGTTGTTAGAATAGTTCTACCATAATTCTGATTAGAATTTATTTTATCTAGATCAATTAATTCTAATTTTTTAGGATTAATTATGTGATAATTTAAGTCTGAAAACATGCATGATTTGACATAATGATATGCAAAATATTGCCTTGATTAATCTAAATTTGTAATGAACTAATTTGTATAGATCATATAACTGATTTTGTAATATACATGTTCACTGATTAAGCGTTCCTCATTGACGTCCGTTCATAAGAACGAAGAAGCGTGTTTACAAGCCCTCTCGTTCCCTTTGATGGTGTTCTTTTTGACGTAGGGTCTCGTGTTCGTCCTTAATCAGAACCTCAAACTTACTTTCTGCAAAACCCTGATCCTTGAAAACCCATAGGATTTATTTTGTTTGCATACTTTTATTTATGAACCCAACTTATATTAAGAATTAAGTTTTATGAATATTATTAGCTAAAGTAAGCATTTCAATCTAATAATATTCATAATTACGGTGTTGGTTTAGAGACTCAATTAAGTCTAACGTTGATCAAAACCCAATCAAAGAGTGTTAGATTGGATCAACAATGCTTAAATTTGACAGTCCTAATAGGATTAGTCGGGTCACAGATCGAGTTACGATTCAAGCACACCTAATTTAGGCTCAGAGGTTAGGAGTCTGGATTGTTAGGCTAACCCAACTTGGTTCTTGACTCAACAATTGGTGTCTAAGGAAGTTGTGCCACGAGACGTATCGACTGTGTTTTAATTGGAAGCTACTCACCTGAATGCTTCTTGTCGAGTAATGCAATTCCTTCCACCATCCTCACTACCTGCACTATCTGTTACACAGTTTTGATCTGAGTGTGGTCAATAATTCCAGGCCTAAACCCATCCACTAGGTTAGTCATTATTGGTTAGACTAGCAGCCAAGTTCTAGGTTTAATGAGACCATGAATCAATTCCTCCTAGAAAAGATTTAAAGTCTGATCGTCTCCACCTTATATATGTCGGGCCCTTCCCGGGATTGAATTGTTCTCGACTGGATACAGTGGCTCAGTTGCAAACTGAGAAATGCAACCATGTCTATTAGCATTGGATGCTATGGCTGCGAGGATGAGTTGAGCTCATACTGATATGTTGAACCAAAATGTATTGACCTATAGTTAGAACTCATAGTATGACCTAAATGGTTGTGTCTCTGACTTAACTAAGAGATGGATCAATAGTTTCCAGTTAACTGTGAAGATTCTATTGAATTAGAACCAATTGGTGCACCTGAATTAGAGAATCATTGAACAAGAGTTGTTCACTCATTGGCTAACATCACAATAACTGTATGGGATGATAGTAATGGTGAGACCGCACCATCCCCACTAGAAATCATAATTGCTGAAGATTTTTCACATTCTTTTACAGAGGAGTTTAAAGCGGATCCAAAAAAATAGTGGGAGCTAATTTGTTTAAAAATAAAACCCTAAAACAAATTGTCAAGTCAAAATTACAAGTAGTCTAACTAAAATCTTTGACTCTCTACAGAATATGCTGCGCTCAACCACCTGGCACGTATCCTAGACACACATCAGAACTGACTGACCCAATTATAAAATTGACTCAGAACTTATATAAATTTTTTTGATTCGAGAAGTAAACCATCATGTTTTGACCAGGACCCTCCACCTTACCAGCTCGTCTCATCCACTGAATAGAGAAGCGTCTTTGAAAATGATGATACAGACCAATAAAGGCCAATACTACATGTTGCTCGATTGTTCTGAGGCTCAGCGCGGCCAACTATAAATATCGCGGACTGCTCGACCAAATGTTGGCTCACCTGCAAGAGTGTTTGTGAACAGAGTCGCGGCAGCCAAATATCAAGTTCACAAAATGACCTATTTAAGCTTAGAATGGCGTATGCAGTCAGTCTAAAGATCACGTCTGACAGATATCATAGACATGGAAGAGCTGTAGAAGCTCGGTGTAAGTTACTTGGATCTGCAGAACGATTATATTCGCAATCCTTGCAACTGATGCATTTGGCAATTCATCATGAATTACCACATGCTAAAACCTTCAGATTTCCTTGGCTGTGATTAATGAATTATGCTGGTTTCGTCCGCTGAGCTTTCTATAAAGTTTCTAAAGGCTCAATCTTCTGCTATGATGACTTCTTCCAAAAGGAATCTACTATGAAAAGACAAAGAAGTCTGTGAAAAAAGCAAAAGATGGAAGATCAAAGAATAAAGAAGCAAATCGAGACATAAAGGCCATGCAAAGGAAAGTGTTTCGCATTCACACACGACTGGCCATTGAAGCGAAACTTGCCCTTAATTACCTGGCCCCTGAGAAACAGAAGGAAGGTCCCTCTCTGGAGGTATGCTCATATTGACAAAACTGATGCAACGACCTGGATTAGTCCAAATGACAGATACTATGCCACTCGAGAATTAGGTCATTATACAGAAAGATAGGATTAACAAATGGAGAAAAATGGGCTAATTGAAGTCCATTGTACTTCCTGTATCATATCAACTGGAATCTTGTCTTTAAGCAAAATGACTAAACTCCCTTTTGTGGATAGTAGGAAGGCCATATGATCTCCTTGCCCTAGTTACATATTGATATCGGCCCATTCGACTGTGCCGTCTAAGCAGCAATATTGTCTAACTTCATTACTCTTACGGATATCTGTCTATATGGTATTGGTACTTATGAGCCACAAGTCTGGAAGCCTTTGAAAATTCAAAGAATTCATAACATGAATATGAAAAACAAATTGGAAACGCATTAAGGCTTCGAAATCAGACGAGGAGGTGAATACTAGCGGGAATCTAGACTATTCTTAAGAAAAAAATGGCATTATCTCTCAATGACTCCACCTAAGAACACCTCAAGACCTCAACGAGATTGTCAGAACGGAGGAAATCGGACTCTATTGTATGGTCGATCCATGGATGAGCTTCACGGACCTTCCTGATAAATTTTTAGGGACATTCATTATTATCTTCAATCATTACTGAAAATAGGGTTCCTCTAAAACCTTCCTACCACACCGTATGAGATATCACGTTAAGAAAACAAGTCTGGATTCATCACGAATTTGGGCCTGTCCGGCTCATGTTCAAAAGACAACAATGCGGACAAGGGTTAGAATTTAGTCCTATGAGTCGATCATAGAGGTATCCTAAAGATCATTAGGATACTATTCTCATAAAATGTCCCGACCATCCCTAGGTCATCACTCCGAGGATGGTAATTGTCACGAAAAGGTGTATACAACATTTCTCTTGAGTAGATGAGTCTTGATCGAATAGTGGAGACACCTGAGCAGAGTACATGTACTCTCAATAGAGAACCGAGGCACCTAAGGAGTGACCACCTCGATAGCATTAGGAAAAAGTCACCTTCTCGGTCAATGATTGACTCGTGATAGTGTTTGGCGTGTTCTTTTACCTGTGTCATCAAGTAGTTTACCTTAAGGGTGTTATAGTGTGACTACACCAGAACTCGATCTTCTAAGCATATAGAAACCCGAAGTT
>QRFJ01006567.1:0-37655 GCA_006176705.1 Cocos nucifera
AGTCCAAGCACATTGAGCGACGATCATCATCTCCATCCGCGATTACCTTGAGAAAGGTGACGTTGAGGTCAGAGAGTTAACTCCGCAGATAATGTGGCAGACCACTACAAAGCCGTTGGACAACAGAAGATCGGAAGCCCACCTTGAAGATGGGACTTAGACTTGTAGCCAATTGGCTTTAGGACAAGTGGGAGATTTATTAGATATAATGTGCCCTAGAAGCCAGAATTGGCTGACACTTGTAATACACTTCTAGGGGCAAAATTATAATTTTGACTATTAATTAATAAAATGGTTTTTCTTATCAACACCTGTTATTTAGCGTCTGTGATACATCCTTTGAGTTAATGTAATGATAATTCATATTTTCAGAGTTGAAAATTTAAGACATGAAAATAAACATTATTAACTCATAAACAGCTCCCGACCATAGATCATCACGAGGATGGTGATTGATCTGGAAGGTTGGTGTACGATCACTTCTCTTTAGTAGATGAGTCTTGAGTCTACGGTGTGGAGGACACTTGGAGCGAAAGTACAGGTACTCGTTAGAGAAGAGGGCACTGAGCGTGAACCACCTCGAGTAGTCATTAGGAAGTCTACCTTCTCGTCAATGATTGACTCGATGCTGCAGTAGGTGTGTCTGGTTCTTTGACCTGAGATGCATTGGCAATTCACCTTGATGGTGTTTATAGTTTGACTACACCATTACTCGGTTCTCCTAGCCATATGGAATCCTGAGGTGTATGTTGGCTATAGCATGTTCATTGTAGGAACTGGATTGCATCAAGATGGATCTATCTACCTCGGTGGGTAGAGGCAGCACCTATGATAATCATGAGAATCAAGTCCTTGAAGCCCAATGGCCATGGCAGAGTGAAATAATAGAAAGAGTTTCTATTTAGATTTTCATATTGGACTTGAATCGAATGATTATATCAATATGACAGAGACTAGGGTTTGACGAGTTTACCTTAACCCTAATCTGATCGGGGCTCAAGATAGAAGAACTTAATCACACAGGTAGCTGCACCAAGAGGTTCGCATTCAGCTCTGATGGATTGTCACCATATACTGTTAGGTGTCACTGGTGGATTTTGGGAGCAATTAGAATGATTTAGATGATCGATCATTCTAGCTGTTCGAATCAGAAGAGTTCTGATCCATCGAAAGGAGTTTCGATGATGTCTATGAAGAGATCATGACATATCCCATTACCATACAGAACTGAACCTAACTGGGTCACACAAACAAGGTTTGAATCTGGTGATCATCAATTGAACTGATCTAGTTTAATTGATCTGAATGAGATTCAATTTGGTTCAAGGAAATCGTGCTAGCACTCGATTTGAACCTAACGTTCTTCTTTACTATCACAAATAAGTTATTCCTGACTGAGCCAAAGAGAGTTTGTGCTCAATTAGAGGCCTTCATATGGTCTAACTGGAGTTGTCCAAGTTAAGAGAAGGTTGTCTTATTTTATAAGACATGACCTGCCATTTTTGGTCACCTGCATTTTTTGCGTCTTTGACTCTTGGTCAAAAGTTGACCTTTGACTGGTCAAATGTTGACCATAGACACTTTGACTTTTGTCCACGTGTCATGCACCTATTAGAGAACTGGTGGGCCTATCCCCCTTCAGAAACCTGGCAAAGGAGGAGGCGCACGCCACCCTAGGCGTATGTGCCCAAAGTTGGAGGCGCCTTGGAGTCCTTGTTGGACAAGGGACTCCACCTCCCTTTTGGATTTCAATCAGAGTTCTACTAAGAATCCAGTTTGACTGGTCTTAGGCACCCTCTTAAGGAGGAATCCAGGGGTCTCTATTCCCACCAATCAGATTTTAGATCTGATTTCACAAAGGGTTGGATTGGTTGGGAGGAGAGGAGTTGGATCACGCTTAGTCTAAAATAAGATCCCTGCGCCCCAACTCAGATTCCAATGCAATTAGAATAAGGATTTCCCACGCCCCAAGGCTTCCTCTCCCATGCCTAAACTTCTCCTCCTTCTCCTCTCCACGTCCAAAAGAGTTTTGGACTTAGGTTGGTGCGTTCCAGATCAAAAGAAAGGCGATCAAAAGAAAAAGGCTGCACTGCTGCAAAGGACGACTGCTGATCTTTCAAAGGAGTTTTGAAGATTTCCAGATCAGATCCATATCTGATTTTTGGAGGCATGATAGAGAAGAAGAGGATCTCCAGATCCAACTCGAGTGGATACCGGTAGAGGCCAGGCACTTGCATGGCTAGATCCAGAACCTTCCGCTGCAATCAGGATCATCTACAGGGTAATAGGATTACCCAAATCAGGTAAATTAAATTTGATTTAATTTATCTTATTTTATTTTATTTATTAAAATAATAAGAATCAGATCTGAAATATATCAAGATCTGATTGGGATACAGAAAAAAAATTTTTGAAATATATCTCTTGATCTGATCAGATTCTGCGGACGAACCTGGATCGAGAAATCAGAATTTTCCTTCAATACCTATACTCTTACTTTAGTGTCTCCACACTATAGACTCAAGGCTCGTCTATCCTAAAAAAGCGATCATATAGCAATCCTCTGGATTGATCACTATTCTCATGATGATTCTACGATCAGAAGTAGTTTATGAGTTAATTATGATAACATATGTCTTAAATTTTCAACTCTTGAGAATATGTAATATCAATTTACCCAGAATAACCAATAGATGTATCCACAGAACACTTTAATACATAAAGTGAATTAGAAAAAATAATCTGTTTATTAAATTATAAGGTCAAATTATAAAATTCTCCTAGAATTATTTTACAAGTGTTGGCCAATCTAGCTTCTAGGGCACACGTCTAACAATCTCTCACTTAATCTAAAGCTAATTGGCTACAAATCTAAGTTTCACTTCTTAAGATAAGTTTCAATCATCTGTTGGCTTAAAGGCTTCATTAGTGGATTAGCCATATTATTTGCAGTGTCGACTCTCTTGATCTTGACATATCCCTTCTTGAGGTAATCGTGGATGAGGTGGAACCACCACTGTATGTGCTTAGACTTCTGGTAAGACCTCGAATCTTTAGCTAGGACTATGGCACCATTGTTGTTGCAGTGAAGAGGGATAGCATCACATGCATCACTCTAAGCTCTGTAATGAACTTCTTGAATCAGAATGCTTTCTTCACAGCTTTTGAGGCAGCAATATACTCTACTTCTATGGTGGAGTCTGCTGTCATTATCTGCTTGAAACTCTTCTAGCTTATAGCACCACCATTACATAAGAATAGACTTTCAGCTGTCAATTTTCGATCATTTATATCAGACACAAAATTTGAGTCTGTATACTCCTGGACCTGGAGTTCTCTATTACCAAAGATCTAAAACATATCCTTAGTCCTTCTCAAATGCTAAGGATATATTTCATAGAAGTCCAGTGCTCTTCACCTAAATTCGACTGATACTTGCTGGTGACACTCACAGCATGGGCAATATCAAGTCATGTACATAGCATGACATACATGAGGCTTCCTATAGTCGAAGTATAAGGGATCTTGCTTATGAGTTCAGTCTTCTCCGATGTGTTGGGGCATATCTTCTTGGAGAGATGAATATCATGTCTAAAGGGCAAAAATACTCTCTTGGAGTTCTTGATGTTGAACCTCTTCAGCACCTCTTCTATGTACATCTTCTGTGAGAGACCGTGCATCCTCTTTGGTCTATTCCTATAGACCTTAATCTCCAAAATTAATGATGCCTCTCTTAGGTCTTTCATAGAAAACTTCTTAGATAACTATACTTTGACTAAGATCAATATAAAAATATTATTTTCAATTAGGGGGATGTCATCCACATACAATATGAGGAAGACAACAGCGCTCCCACTGACCTTTTTGAAAACACAGGATCTCTCCTCATTTTTGATGAAGGCAAATAATTTGATCATATCATTAAAATGAGTATTCCAACTTTGAGATGCTTGCTTAAGTCCATAAATGGACCTTTGTAGTTTGTAGACCTTGTGATCAATATCACTAGATGTAAAACCAAACGACTGTTCTATATACATATCTTTCTCAAGATATCCATTCAAAAATATCATTTTCATGTTCATCTGCCATATTTCATAATAAAAATACACTATGATAGCAAGCAAAGTGTGAATGGATTTAGGAATGGCCACTAGCGAGAAGGTATTCTGATAGTCAATGCCTTCGCACTAACTAAACCATTTTACCACTAACCTAGCCTTGAATATCTCTACATTTTCATCTACACTAATCTTTCTTTTGAAGATCTATTTACATCCAATAAGTACAATATCTTTAGGTGGATCTACCAAGGTCCAAACTTGGTTCGAGCACGTCGAGTTAATTTCTGACTTCATTATCTCTTACCATTTCTTAGAGTCGATATTTGATATCGCATCATCATAGGTTTTGAGATTATAAACCCCATTTTAATGAGGAATATTTTCTCTACATCCTCTAAAATAATAGCTAAGTATCTCTCAGATAGATGAAAAATCCTATTTGACCTACGAGATGGAGGTAGTATATAGATTTGCTCAGACTGATTAGGTTCCTCAGATTCCTTGACTCATTACTCTTCGGAGACTTTCTTCTCGAGCTTAATCTACCTTTCTATGCCACCATCTTGAATAAATTATTTCTCAAGAAATATGGCATGTCGACTCATAATCATATTATGATCTTCTAGAAGATAGAAATAATATCTTAACGACTTCTTAGGACATCCAATATATCGAGCTCTAAGGAACCTAGATTCTAACTTATCCACCTGCTATCTCTTGATATAGGCCGAACAACCCCAAATTCTAAGATGACTTAGACTTAGCTTCTTACCATGCCATATCTCATATTGTGTGGTAGGAACAGTTTTAGAAGAAATCTTATTCAGCAAATAAATAGCCATTAGCAAACTCTATCCCAAAAAAAATTTAGAAAGATCCATGAAGCTCATCATGGATCAGACCTTATCTAATAGGGTCTGATTTTTTAATTCTTAAACCCCATTGAGTTGAGGTGTTCGAAGCAGAGTCCACTATGAGACTATGCCAATCTCCTTAAGATAGTTCAAAAAATCTCGACTAAGGTATTCGTCTCCTCGATCTGATCAAAAAACTTTAATGGGCTTTCCAATCTATCTTTTTGCTTCATATCTTAATTTCTTGAACTTTTCAAGGCTTTAAACTTGTATCACATCATGTACACATACCCATACTGAGATAAATCATTGGTAAAGATAATAAAGTAGACAAAACCACCTCTGACCGACACATAAAATAGGCCGCAGGCATCTGTATGTACCAGGGCAAGTAACTGTGTGGTCCTTTTCCCATGTCCCATAAAGGATAGCTTGGTCATTTTATCTTGAAGGCATGATTCATAAATCAGATATGACTAAAAAATCAACGTACCCATTAGTCTGAATTTCTTCAATTTGTTAATCCTATCTTCTGATATATGACCTTGCCTAAGGTGCTATAAGTACTTTTCATTAATACTATCTTTAGGTCATTTAGATCCTATGGCATTCATACTATGCTCAACATTGCTAATAGATATATCTACATGTAACTGGTAGAGATCATTTATTAAGAAATCACTTGCAATTTTATTCCTTTCAAAAGGAGTAATATAGTGGTCTTTAAAGAAACTAATTACATAGTTTTATTATGCCAAACACGAAACAAAAATTAAATTTTTGTTTGTAGTAGGTACATAAAAATAGTCCCTAAGTGCTAAGATATTTTTCTATGGTAATCATCGAGAATGGATTTCTACGACTACAGCAGCAACTCTTGCTTCATTTTTAAAGTGCAAGATCATCTCACAATCTCTCAGCCTCTTGCTATCTTCATGATCATACAAAGAAGTATACAAATGAGCACTAGATCTAGAGTCAAGCATCCAACTGGATGCAGAAAAAATCATTAGGTTCGTCTCAATAATGAGCATACCTTTAGAAGGTCCATCTTCTCATTTGTTCTTCAGACCGACTAGGTACGTAGGATAGTTCTGCTTCTAATGGCGATCGAAGTTGTAGTGGATTTACTTTTCTTTCTTTATGGCCTACTTCTACATGTCTCCTTTCTTGTCTTTCTTCTTGTCCTCCATCTTCTGCTTCTTT
The DNA here is from genome assembly GCA_006176705.1 of Cocos nucifera. Lineage (NCBI taxonomy): Eukaryota > Viridiplantae > Streptophyta > Magnoliopsida > Arecales > Arecaceae > Cocos > Cocos nucifera. The sequence goes on from QRFJ01006567.1 coordinate 6,125, forward strand.
ATAGATTTCTTATTCTTTCCAGAGGACTTTCTCTTGGAAGAAGTCTGCTCCACAGCAAGAATAGAGTCCTCTTGAACTTTCAAGGTCCAGCAAATTTAACTACTCAGTTATGACGCACTGAATCATATTCATATGAAAGTTCATAATAAAGTGCCCATATGACACAGTCAAGGACTACAAGATCAAATCAATTTGCATGTCCTTGTCTATTGATGTAGGATAACCTAAAAGTAAAGAAAAGATCAAGCTTCCTTCCATTTTTCAATAATAAATCATGTCTAATCATGGTACATTATTTTCAAGATAGACAGTATAGTTGCTTATACTCAGATCAGGAGGCATGATCGATTGAGATAGGACCAAAGCAAGATCAATCTAAAAGATGCAAATGAAAGCTATTTTAGAGATTAGTAAACAACTAGCGATAATAAAGCAAATAAATAGATAGTATAAATTAAACTTGCTCATGAATAAATGCAAAAAAAAATATGAATGGAACGAAGAATAGTAAGAAATTAAGCTCGCAAGAAAATTTGAAAAGATAAGAAGAATTCAGATCATGGTAGTTAAGAAACTATCCTGACTAGGGCTCTTAATCATTTAACTAAGTAGATCGATCGCTAAAGAACTGGATCTTTATCAATGTTGAAACTAAAAATAGAATAAGTGAAAATCAAAGATCAATTAAGAAAAAATGAAGGTTCTTATCAACATTTGATCTATACAATAATGGATCACTCTTTCTCTCTCCGCATAATAAATGAAAATCTTGGAGCTAGATCTTCTCTTGGTGGACTAGGCTTGTGTTGGTAGATGGTGAAGATAAATCAAGATCGTAGAAATACTGGATCTCAAGTAGATGAAAGTTAAATGGATAAAAAAAAATGTTAGATATATGTGCCCTAGAAGCCAAAATTGGCTGACACTTGTAATACACTTCTAGGGGCAAAATTATAATTTTGACTATAATCAATAAAATTAATTATTTTCTATCGCATATGTATATTTAGCGTCTGTGATACATCCTTTAAGTTAATGGTAATATAATTCATATTTTCAAGAGTTGAAAATTTAAGACATGAATAATCATTATTAACTCATAAAATGCTCCCGACCATAGGATCATCACGAGGATGGTAATTGATCTGGAAGGTTGGTGTACAATCGCTTCTCTTTAGTAGATGAGTCTTGAGTCTATGGTGTAGAGACACTGGAGTGAGAGTAAGGATACTCGTTAGAGAATGAGGGCACCGAGCGTGACCACCTCGAGTAGTTATTAGGAAGTCTACCTTCTCGTCAATGACTGACTCAATGCTGCAGTGGTGTGTCTGGTTCTTTGACCTGAGGTGCATCGATAGTTCACCTTGAGGGTGTTATAGTTTGACTACACCATTACTCGGTCTCCTAGCCATATGGAAACCCTGAGGTGTATGTTGGCTATAGCATGTTCATTGTAGGAACTGGATTGCATCAAGATGGGAATCTATCTACCTCGGTGGTAGAGGAGCAGCCCTATGATGATCATGAGAATCAAGTCCAGAAGCCCATGGCCATGGCAGAGTGAAATAATAGAAAGAGTTTCTATTTAGATTTTCACATTGGACTTGAATCGAATGATTACATCATATGACAGAGACTAGGGTTTGACGAGTTTCACCTTAACCCTAATCTGATCGGGGCTCAAGATAGAAGAACTTAATCACACAGGTAGCTGCACCAAGAGGTTCGCATTCAGCTCTGATGGGTTGCCACCATATACTGCTAGGTGTCACTGGTGGATTTTGGGAGCAATTAGAATGATTTAGATGATCGATCATTCTAGCTGTTCGAATCAGAAGAGTTCTGATCCATCGAAAGGAGTTTCGATGATGTCTATGATAGAGATCATGACATATCCCATTACCATACAGAACTGAACCTAACTGGGTCACACAAACAAGGGTTTGAATCTGGTGATCATCAATTGAACTGATCTAGTTCAATTGATCTGAATGAGATTCAATTAGGTTCAAGGAAATCGTGCTAGCACTCGATTGAACCTAACGTTCTTCTTTTACTATCATAAATAAGTTGTCCTGACTGAGCCAAAGGAGTTTGTGCTCAATCAGAGGCCTTCATATGGTCTAACTGGAGGTTGTCCAAGTTAGAAGAAGGTTGTCTTATTTTGTAAGACAATACCTACCATTTTTGGTCACCTGCCATTTCTCGTCCTTTGACTTTGGTCAAAAGTTGACCTTTGACTGGTCAAATATTGACCATTGACACTTTAACTTCTGCCACATGTCACGCACCTATTGGAGAGTTAGTGGGGGCTTGTCCCCCTGCTAGAACCTAGCAAGGAGGAGGGCGCATGCCACCCTTGGCATGTGCCCAAGCAGGAGGCACCCAGGAGTCCCTGTTGGACAGGGACTCCATGTCCTTTTTGGATTTTGATTAGACTTCTCCTGAGAACCAAGTTTAACTGATCTTAGGCACCATCTAAGGAGGAATCTATGGGACTCTATTTCCACCAATCAGATTTAGATCTGATTTCATAAAGGATTATGATTGGTTGGGAAGAAGAGGAGTTGGATCACGCATAGTCTATAAATAAGATCCTGCACCTAACTCAAGGAGTATCTGAAATTGAATTGAAAATCCCATGCCCCAAGGCTGCCTCCCTCCACCTCCTCCATGCCAAGTTCATCTTCTCCCTCTTCTTTCCACACCCAAAGATGTTTGGGATCCAAGTTGGTGCAATCCAGATGAGAGATAGGCGACAAAAAGCTAGAAGGTTGCGCTGCTGCAAAGGATAACTACTGATCATCGAAAGATATTTTGAAGATCCTCCAGATCAGATCTAGATCTAATTTTTGGAGATGTGATAGAGAAGAAGAGGATCTCTAAATCTAGCTCAAGTGAATATCGATAGAGGTCAGACACTTGCGTGGCTAGATCCAGAACCTTCCGCTGCTTACGAAATCATCAACAGGTAATAGGATTACCCTACATCAAGATAAATTAAATTAAATTTAATTTATTTAAATTTTATTTTTATTATTAGAATAATAAGAATTAGATCTAAAACATCCTAGATCTGATTAGGATCAAAGAAAAAAAATTTTGAAATATATCTCTTGATCCAATCAGATCTGAACGAACCTGGTTCAGAAAATCAGGATTTTTCTTCAAAATGCACGCCTCACACCCTCCCCTCATGGAGCAATTTTTGATCTCACATCCTCTCCCTTTCAGATCGATTGATATATGTATTTATAGGATTTGAAAAGTAATTCATTGATTGTCCCATTCATGAAAGATACAAAGGTTTATATAGGACCCTGGGGTTCCTTTCTTTAGGAATCCTTTATCCTTTACAAGAAAGAAATTAACTCCCTAACAAAAAAGTAAAATATTATGTTAGGTTTTCAAGTAAAGAAATATATCATATCTATTTTTAATGAAATCATGATAAAAAAATAGTTCTTTAATAAAATAAGTAAGAAATCAAGAACTCTTAAAAAATTCTAGGAAAGAAAAGAAACTCTATATAGGGCTTAATGCTTGGTACAACTTGGCATGAGGATCCTTGGGCATGGCACATATTGGCATGCATATTTTTTTCCTGGGCATGTGGAGTTTAGATGCTGTGGTGCTCCCAAGCTTTGGGAGGCCATGGGAGGAGCTAGGCTGTTGGCTCCTGGGAGACTAGGATAGATATGGTCCTAGGACTAGGACAGGCGTTGTCTTAGGATGGGGGTAGTGTATAGCCCTCCATGGGCTTGAGGTCCAAGTATTGAGGATCTTAAGAAGCTTGGTTGGTACTTCGAAGACCTAAAAAATAAGGTGGATCAAGGTACCAAAGCCAAGGGATGAAGACTATAGAGAAGGATAATTTCTGTAGGTTAGCCAGCTCAATCTAAAACTGGATCGACTAAATCTCAGTGGTCAAGCCAAATAGAAAAGCATGTTTTGAAACTGCAGGCATGACATGCAATTGGGTTGGCTCAGTTTGAAACTGAGCCAATCCAGTCTCAGGTTAGCCGACTCAATATTAAAACTGAGTCGGTGTAGTGCTCGGGTAGAGTAACGCATGGGTCTGCTAGGGCTAGGATAGAAACTTATTCTAGAGATCTTAAGGCATGATTTGAGAGTTCTTAATAGGGCTAATTCATGTATGGGTTGGGTTTAGATCTAGCGGATAAGAGCATGTGAGACATGGGTGTACATGAGCTCGATGAGTGCTTTCATGTATTTGGCTAGCCTAGGAGAGTTTTCTGAGCTAGGGTTTATTAGCATTCATGTGGGAACCCAAGGATATATAAACTAAGTATTATAATTTTTACAATAAGAGTAGAATACAATTAAGCTTTTCTCCCTGACTCTCTTCTCTCTGGTTCCAACACAAATCCTAGATTCCATCCTCTTTTCTCTTCTTTCTTAGATCTTCTTTAGTTTATTAGATTAACACCTAGGTTCATGCAAGAGATCGCTTCTGTAGTTGTGATTTCAAGTAGCCATAGGTATAATAGTTGGTATCAGAGTAGTACCGATTGTTTTAACAATTGGTATGAGAGTCCAGATGAGCATGAAGGAGGAAGAAGATTAGGTTCAGCAGAGATTAGCAGTGAGGTTCAGATCCAAATTTTTTCTCCAGGCTTCATGAGGAAGGAAGTGATCTAATGGCTGTTGTCCACCATCCTAAGTCAAGGTAACTTTTAGATCCACCTATTAGCTATTTTTGATTCAGTTTGATCATGGAAAATAGCAGTTTGAAGGTAGGTTTGAAGAAGTTTGATAGTAAAGAGAGTTTCACAATGTGGAATGTTAGGGTGAAGGATCTGTTGATTCAAATAAGATTAGATTTGGCCTTGAAGGATAGGCCAGAGAAGATGATAGATAAGGTATGGATGTCCTTGGAGAAAAGGACGTGTGCCATAATTATGGCTTGTCTGATGGATGAGATTTTATATAGTATATTGGAGGAGAAGACATCCAAGGATTTATGGTCAAGGTTACATCAGTTGTACGTGAAAAAGAATATGTGCAACAAGTTGATGCTAAAAAAATAACAAAATAGCCTTTGGATGCATGAGAGCGAGGATGCTGTAGGGCATATTTAGTAGTTCGACCGGATGAGCATGGACTTGCTTAACATAGGGGTGGATCTCGAAGAGAAGGATAAAAGTTTTTTGCTGCTATATTTACTACCCAGGAGCTTCGATCCATTGGTGACTACACTACTGTATGGGAAGGAGACACTGGTGTACGAGGAGATCATATCAATGCTAAGATCCAACAAGCAGTGAGAATGGATGATGAATAGGGAGGTCTTTCAAGAGGGTCTTATGGTTTCAGAGAGGCCTAGAAAAGAAAAGAAGAAGGATGTGCAGAGGGGCAGTAAGCGATCCAAGAGATACTTTAAGTGTGGTAAAGCAGGACACTTTAAGTGAGAATGTTTGCTTTGGAAGAAGCAAAAGGAAGAAGAAAAATTGGATTCCATTAGTTAAATCACTTAGAGTGAAGAGTCGGATGAGCTCTTAGTAGTCTCAGAGGAGCCTACGGGGTGCAGTATATTTGAGATAGCTTCGGAGGGGTCTATGGAGCACGGAGGGTCTGAAGGAGCAGCGACGGTGTCTGAGGAGCAACGACGAGCCTAGCAGTGCAGCATTGGCTGGTTGACCTCGGATGGCTCGAGTACAAAGCTAGCTTTTGCAGCATCAGCAAGACTTCAATTCCAGGTAGAGCACCAGACAAAGGTGCCTTCATAGATGGAAGGAGAAGTGACATAAGTTCAAAGTAGAAGGATGCTGAGGGAGGAGCTATATCCCAACACTAGTGCTAGGGCTGTACATATCCAGGTGGAGCAGATTGTATAGGGAGGCAGGCGTGGCTCTGAGAGGACTATTTCAGGAGGAGTATCAGAGTATGCAGTGAGTGTCGGTACGGAAATGCTGTATGATCTCTAGTAAAGTCCAAGATAATTAATGCAACTATCAAGCAGAAGGATATCTACAACTCTAAAGATGATGCAGAGGAGTAAGCCAAGGTCTTTAGCAGTGGAGGTGGTCATCTCAAAGGCCTCAAAGAGAGCTTAAAAGTTGAAGAAGGATTGCGGTGGCAAGGTGAGCATAAGGAGCTGTCAGGACATGCAAGGATAACAATATCGTGTAGGAGGATGTTGCTAGTTATGCTAAGGTTTGGGCATACCAAGATGGAGATTGTAGATGGTATGGTGCTCCTAAGCCTTGGGAGGCCACAGGAGGAGCCAGGATGTTGGCTCTTGGGAGACTAGGATAGGTGTGGTCCTAGGACTAGGACAGGAGTTATCCTAGGGTGGAGATAGTATATAGCCTTCCATGGGCTTGAGGTCTAAGTATTGAGGATCTTAAGGAGCTTGGTTGGTGCTTTGGAGATCTGAGAAATAAGGTGGAGCAAGGTACCAAAGCTGAGGGATGAATACTATAGAGAAGGATAATTTCTACAGGTTAGTCGGTTTAGTCTGAAATTGGGTCGACTAAGTCTTAGTGGTTAGACCAAACAAAAAGAAGCATTTCAGCACTGCAGGCATGGCATGCAACTGGGTCGGCTCAGTCTGAAACTGAGTTGATCCAGTCTCATATTAGTCGACTCAGTGCTTGGGCAGAGTTATACGAGGGTCTGTTTGGGGCTAAGATAGGGACTTATCCTAGGAATCATAAGGCCTAGTTTAAGAGGTCATAAGGGGGCTAACTCATGTGTAGGTTGGGTTTAAATCTAGGAGATTAGAGTATATGAGACATGGGTATACATGAGCTCGGCAAGTGCTTTGATGTATTAGGCTAGCCTAGGAAAGTTTTTTGAACTGGGATTTATTAGGATGTATATGAGAACCCTTAGGTATATAAACCAAGTTTTGAAACTTTTACAATAAGAGTGGAATATAATTAAGCTTTCCTTCCTAATTCTCTTTTCTCTTTTCTCTGGTTCCAACACTGAAACCCTAGATTCCTTCCTCTTCTCTCTTCTTTCTTAGATTTTCTTCAGTTTACTAGATTAACACTAAGGTTCATGCAAGAGATCACTTCTGCGGCTATGGTTTCGAGCAACCATAGGTATAGTAGTTGGTATTAGAGTAGTACCAATTGTTTCAACATGGAGAGTGCTTGCTCCAAAGATGACATGGTCCAAGTATGCTTCTTTATGATGGTCTTTTTCCAAATAAGGCTCTAATCCAATACAAACCCAAGTATGGTCCCATGGATCCAAAACTAAATGCATCAAAATAACTAATTAACTAAATCAAAAAAACTAGAACTAAATAACTAAAGTAGAGTTAATTTGATGTGGCTTCTTCGATCCAAATTGAATCTAAATTATATTATCGGCCAACCATCAACTTGTGGTGAAAGGACAAGTACGGTGCTCCCAAGTCTTGGGAGATCGTGAAGGAGTCAAGATGGTGGCTTCTAAAGGATAGGATTGGTCGGAGATGTATTGGCAAAGATAAAGAGGCTGGCACATAGTCGGGCTGGCTCGGATATGCAGCCGAGCTGGTTGTCTTAGGTGGAAAGAAGATAAGGTTTGGGGAGATGTAGTTGAACCAGCTCGACTTCTGACCGAGTCAGCTCAATGATGGCGAACTGATCTGGAAGGATTTTCTATTTGGTCTTGAATTTGGTCTAATCCAAGGGATCTTAAGGCCTGGTATGAGAGGTCTTAAGGTGGCTAATTCATGTGTTGGGCTAGGTCTTTAGTCCAGGAGATGAGAGAATGCAAGACATCAATTTACATGGGCTTGTGTGAGTATTTTCATGTATGGATTAGTTGAGAAAAATTTTTTAGGACTGAGTCATTTTGATTTAGGGTGTCTATATACGTACTTGTATATGTAGATTATGGATAAGAGAATAAATTGAATTCCTTTTCTTTCTGAAATCCTAGCTTTCTCTCTTTCTCACCCTGCCGCTATCTCATTTTCTTATCATCTGATCTTTATCTTTCTTGCTATCGTCTTTAACTTGCTTTCTTAGAGTTGGTAGAAGGTACATGAGTTTTACAAATCTGAGAATAATTCATAACAAGTAGTATCAGAGCCAAGTTGATGAGGAGGCATGAAGATCAAGATCCAGTACATGTACGAAATTTAAATTCTATGGAAGAACACAAAAAAATTATTTTGGGGGCTGGTAGGTCCCCCTTTCTTCCTCCCAGATTCAACGGTAGTCGGTGATTGGCCACCGATCCTAGGCTTAGTGACCGTGAACCAGCACATGGAGGTGGGTTCCGACGAGCTCGTGGCTGATCAGGCATGCGAAGGAGGTTCTATGGGTGGTCCGATGGCGCTCGCAGGTAGGACGGCCAAGATCTGGAGTGGGGATGGTAGAGATCCGATCCCTTTCTTCTTTTCTGATGGGAAAGTCGTAGGACAGAGGTGACTTCGACTCTGATAGTGGCATCCAGGCAGCGGCCTGACCAAACCAACGGTGATGGCTGGTGTAATGCAGGTGCAGGCGCGCATGCAGTGGATAGCCGGCTTGAGGCGCATGGATTCGGCGATGGAGCACCCAGATTTGGTGGTGGCATAAACATCCAAGCCAATGGTGGTGGCGTGCAAACGTCTGGCCGTGGACACACCCAGATCCAGCGACGGTCGCATGGGCGAAGGTTGGTCGGCTGGCATCCATGGAGGGAGGTGGTCGGTGGTCTAGTTCGATTTTGGATGGGACAAAGATGGAAGGAGCTGCAGCGGTGGTCCGACGGGGGTGGCACCAAGATCCGGTGCTGGTGGCACTCGAGCGTGGCTGGTGGCTGGTGATCAACTATTCTTTGGTCTGGCTGGAATGAAGAGGAAGGTGCTGCGGTGTTGATCCAGCGGTGGCAGTGCTCGGATCTGGCAGTCATGCAGTCAAAGCTCGATCGGCAGCAGTGAGTGGTCATGGCAGCATGTTCTATTTTTTTTTGGACGGAAGGAGAAGGAGCCAAAGGAAGAAAGCCTGGAAGGTTCTAGGAGAGGGAAAAAAATAAAAAAAAAAAAAAACAAAAGGTTTTGGGGCTTTTATTTTTGATTTTTCCTCTATTGTTCGTGATTGTTCTTTTGAATGCAGCTTTGCATGGTTCTAAAAGTAAAAATATGCGAAGGCTGGGTTGCAAGTGATGTTTTATTTGGTGTGTCAGAGAAGAGATTACTCAAGGGCTTGGGATCGAGGTGGAGCTGAAGAAGCAACTATTCAGTTTGGTGAAAGATTGTGAATAATTGTTGGGATGCATTCAGTGGTGTGACTGATTAGAGCCTTAAGGGTGATGGAGATGGATGATCTATAGAGGTCCAGTGGGTTAGGGTTGGATGGCTGTAGAGCGACATAGAGACCAGGCAGAGAGCGCTGCAGTGCTGCAGTAGCGCTATCTTGGAGGCACAGGGAAGTGTCAAGTATAAGGCATGGTTAGTGGCCAAGGGATACTCCCAAGACAAAGGCATCAATTTCAGTAAAGTATTTTCTCCTATTACCAGGCATACTTCCATCAAAATGTTGCTGAGCATTGTGGCAACTCAGGACTTGGAGCTGGAGTAGATGGATATCAAGATGGCATTCCTCAATGGGCATTTGGAGGAGAGCATTTATATAGAGTAGCCACTAGGATTTCAGGAGCCAAGAGTAGAAGAAAAGGTCTGTTTGCTACAGAAATCATTGTACGGGCTAAAGCAATCACTAAGGCAGTGGTACAAATGATTTGACTCATATGTGAGGAGCATTGGACTTTTCAAGTATGAATATGACTCTTGTGTGAATGTTAAATCTTTGGAGGATGAGTCTAGCATGTTTCTACTCTTATATGTGGATGACATGCTTATAGCATGCAAGAGTAGGAAGGTTGTGTAGGAACTAAAGGTAGCCTTGTCTCGAGAGTTTGAGATGAAGGATTTGGTGCCTGCAAGGAAGATTTTAGGCATGAAAATCTTTAGAAATCGAGCCAAGAGGATGCTACATTTATCTTAGGGAGGCTACATCAAAAAGATCTTAGAAAGGTTTGGGAGGAAGCAAAACCAGCAGAGCTGTCACTTGCCAGACACTTTAGACTCTCAAAGATGATATCACCACAAACTGAGGTGGAGGCTAAACAGATGGAGGTGGAAGCTTAGAAGATGGAGAGAACACCATATGCCTCTAGTGTAGGAAGCTTAATGTATTCCATGTTATGTTGTAGAGGAGATATCATCCATGCAGTGAGCCAGGTTAGTAGGTTCATGGCACAGCCTGGTAAGGAGTACTGACGAGCACTGAAGTGGATCTTCAGGTACTTGATGGGTACTATTGGAGTTGGCATCTGCCATGGATAGAAAGATGGAGTTGAAAAGCTCTCCGACGTGTCCAAGAAAGCTCAAGGGTAGATAAATGGATTTGTGGATGTAGATTTTGATGGAGACATGGATACTCGATAGTCAATGATAGGTTTTATGTTTAGCCTATTTGGAGGACCAGTCTTGTAGAGATTATGCTTGCAATCCATCACGGCCTTATCTACAACTGAGGCACAATACATAGGTGTTATGGAGGTAGCAAAGGAGGCTCTATGGTTGAAAAGATTGGCGTTGGAGATGGATCTCATGTAGGTGGTTATCAAGATGTACTGCGATAGCCGGAGTACACTGTTACTTACTTGAAACTCTATCTACCATGCAAGGATGAAATACATCGACATCAGGTACCACTAGATTAGAGAGCTTATGGAAGTAGGTGAAGTAAAGCTGGTGAAAGTCCACACCAAGGAGAATCTAGTGGATGCACTTACAAAAATTCTTCCTTGGGATAGCTTTCGTAAATGTATAAAATCGATGTGTCTGATAGACAGGATAGACTTGCCTCAAGCCTTGGGAAAATCAATGTGTCCACAATCGAGCTGGCCTGACTATGGACCTAGCCAGCTCGACGGAGGAGATCAGCATGGATGAACAATGTGCACGAGCATGCATGCGAAAGTCTTTTCATGGGGTCTACAACCCCTAACTCATGGACCAGGTCTATGGAGCTGTTGTGCTATCTAGCGGCCAAGAGAGTATGTGGGAGCTGATCCGATGGCTATTGGATTGATCAGAGCTTATAAGAAGACCAGATGATCTAAGAAGAAAGGAGTCTCGAGAAAACCTCTTAGACGGTGCAGAGACAAGGCAGGGAGTACTGGAGTGCTGCAGTAGTGCCTCCCAAAAGGCAGGGAGGGCTGAGAGAGGCTTGGCGATGCAATAGCCGAGGAGAGTATCTCAGTATAGTATGCCAGGGGCTTTTCAGGGAGATTAAGCATCAGATCTCAGGGAGAGCTAGGGGTCTCAGGGAGCGCCAGGCGCATCAAGGAAGTCGGGAGTGTCCAAGAATGGTGGGGTTGTCTAGGGATAGAGGTTGGGGCTTGATGTAGAGGCTGAGAGGATCATAGAGTGTCCAGGGATGTCGAGGGCCCTAGATTGGTAGATCTATGAGGGGGTCTTCCTGGGATTACTTTGAGAGCATTGTATGGATGAGTGCTTCTAGATCCTGAGAGAGGATTGGTCAGTTGAGATTGTATCTCCTCTATTGTTCTTTCTCGATAGTGAAGCATTGCATGTCCCATAGATGTAGGCACTTGGGCTGAACCATGTATATGATTGTATTCATTTGTCTTCTTCTATCTTTTCATAGCAATAGATGGTGCCATATCTCATATAGATGATCTTGGATGGGTGATTCATGTTCCACAGTTATGGATCTACCCTAAATATGGATGGTTATGCTATTTTGTAATTATAAATGATTTATTATTGAATAAAATTTTTTTCTGACATTTTTCATCATAAGTCTACATCTTCTAATGAACTCCATATTACCATGAAGCCCTTAGGACTATTTAGTTTTGATAAAGGGAGGACTTTTTGATTAGTCCTTAAATTATTCATGACCAAATAATACGTTATTAACTAGGATGATAATATTTATCAAGTATAGATCATTGTGTACCATATAGATTGGTTGTCCTCTTAACCAAGGAGTATAGAGATACTGGTATGGCATATAGATGAGATGTAAGGGTACATCATCACTGAACTTGACCAACTCCGGAGTATTTTTGCTTTTGAGAATTGCTTTGATGGGATATGGGTATTAGTATCCCTTAGATCCGAGATCGCCATAGTGGCATACAAAAAACTCACTATGCTTTGGTGCTGGACTATCTAAATTTTTAATTCAGTGATGAAAATTTCTAAGTACAGTCAAGTACTTATGAAGTCAGTGAGTGATCGAGATAGAATTGACCACTCCAAGAGTTTGGAGACAATGCATCACTACATTTCAATTTAGCAAAATCTTGGTCAGGATAATCCATGAGATAAATTTGATATTTTAAAATATAATGTGGATGATCTAATCAGGGTTGATTGTTAAACTCTAAGTTATCCTATGATCATTTAGGTCAAGGGGATCAATTATATGAGAATCATACCCACATGGGTTCTAAGGGTGTTGCTTTATACATTTGACCTATCCGACCATCGAGTACTATTGCTAGATGATCTCTTTGATTGGTACAAAAAATTGTACCTATGCTACTAGCTTAGGTTCGAACATATGGGGTCATACACATAAGAGATCTCATTTGATTGAATGGTTGATTGATGATTAAGAATCGTTTTACAGTTAAACAATCAATATGATTGATGTTTGACCTCGTGCAAGTATTATAGGAGAATCAATTAGCAATAGAATTGCTAATTGGCATAATTAGATGAAGCTAAAGAGCTAAGATCGAGTCTAATCAAATAAAATTCAATTAAATTTGATTTGGGATTGATTAGATCAAGCCCAATTAATTTATTGGATAAGCCAATTGTAAGAAAGAACAAGTTCCTATTCAATTAGAACTTATGTGCACCTAATATTTAATTTGATTAAAATTTAAATTAAATTTAAATTTAATTTAATCTAACTTAATTAAGCTCTTAGTTAGACTAAGATCACCACTATTGGGGGTAAAATAAACCTCTTCAAAGTCCTTAGCCACAGACCCCATGTTCTGAAGGAACTCGTTGACCCTCTCAACAACAAGTCCATACCGCAAAACCTATCGAAGGCACATTGAAACTCGGCTAGACGATCTTGAATAGTAAAGAAGAACTATTATTTAACTAACCTTGCTTCTTAACTTAGAATAAATGATAGGACCATTGCTCGACCCTCCCGACCTTGATTGGTGATGAGTTTTAAAGATAGTTGAGGTCCTATATTATGAACCACGAACTCCTTCCACTTGAACTCCTTCCAGTCGAATTTCATCAAACCAAATTCCTTTGATCGTGCTCCTTCTAGTCGAACTCTTCCTAGCCGTGCTCCTTCCAGGTAGGCTCTATCTAGATGCACTCCTTCCAATCGTGCTTTCTTTCATTCGAATACCTTTCAGGATGACCTTCACCCAGCAAGTCATGGACCTACTTAGTCCATGTTATGCCTGTTAGCTAGAGCCATCCAGAAGGACCTCATCAAATTGCTGATTCATGATAACTACTTCACAAAGGAAGGAGCATAGTACTTCAAATCCTAATTTGGGAGGCACCTACCTACACACGACCCAGGAGGCCTTTGAACTCCTTAAAGGCACTAGGCATTGCCTCCAAGGGACCTCGACCAGCTACTAGTTTACTGCATATATTGAAGTCTTCAACCTACATCCAATGTCTAACAAGTGGATCTCAACTGTCTGCAAGTGATGATAAATGATAACTCATCCTCTATAATAAACTTCATGTGGCCTAAGTGGCCCACTACCAGATGGTTATGGCTGTCACCATCAGTTTGTTACACGCTTCGTCTATAAAAAGGATCCTCTAAATATATTTTCCTCTAAGCTCTCTTCCACTTTTTGTTACTCTGCTTCTCTATTTTCTGAGCGCTCCATTCCAGTTGGCCATAGAATTGACTTGTATGTCGGAGGGCCTCACCTTCCTAACTCCAGCTACCTCTAGCATCCTCATAGATTTCTGCACCAATAGAATTGGCACTAGAGGAAGGATCACCGAGCCCTTGTTCTAAAAGGAGTGCCCAGTCAATCCTATCTGCCTTCTTCTTCTCCTAATCTTCTTAATCCACCTCCATTTAATCCCTTGCTTTAGAAATGCCTTTGAAAAAGACAACCATCCAGCGGTCTACTGCTTCTATTATCAGATCCGAGCTAGATCCACCTGTCCCAACTCCATTGTTGGCACCATAACCCCCTCGACTAGCAGCCATAGTGGATCCTGAGTAATTCAACCTGCTGGTATAGTAGGTTTGGGGTCTCACCAAAATGATATAGGCCATGCAGCGGCTCTCGACACTAATTCTACTAGAGAAGTCCCTATCGGAACATGAAGAAGTGGTGCAAAGAAAGCCTACCTAGGTAAGCAGGCCTATAACTCCTTGGGAAGGGGAAGCAAAGGGCAAAGAGCTTCTATTCCAACCACGATTCCTCTCTTGGAGAGACTCTCCCTGTCTCCAATTGGCACCCCTCCAAAATTCATGATTGAGATGATGCTCTTGATCGAAAACTCAAAAAGTTCAGTCGATAGATCAAAGAACTCAGCCCTGCCACCTCGGTCCACGATAATGATGTCTGCACTGATCCTACCTTCTTTGCCCGAATCCTAAAGAAGTCCATCTTGTCGAACTTCAAGCTTTCTTAATTGAAGAGTTATGATGGAACTTCCAATCAGATGGACCATCTTGTGGCCTTTTGAACCATGATGCTACTCCATAGTGCACCTGATGCCAAGCTTTCCCCTCCACTCTAAAAGAAGCAGCAAGGAGTTGGAACTCGGGCCTTAAATTGGGTACCATTTTTTCTTTTGATCAGCTAAGCCATGAATTTATGGCTCACTTCATCAGTAGCCATCACTAGAGATGAGGTTCGGACTCCCTCATCAACAAAAAGCAAAAAGAAGGGGAGTCCATTCGAGCCTATGTTAACCACTTCAATGCTACTGCCCTAGAGGTCCAAAATCTATATCAATCTGTTGCTATGGCCGTACTGAAGGATGGTCTTCAAAAGAATGGTCTCTTTTTTTTCTTGAAGAAGTACCTCTGAAACTTTGCCGACATGCTAGCCTAGGCCAAAGGCTATGCCTGAGCAAAGAAAGCCTTCTGACTGAAAGATGAAGAAGTCATGAAGGAGCGATAGGCGGGCAAATCCAGCAAGCTCACAACTAAAGAAAAGTCGAGTGAAGCTCGACCATGCTCCCAAACCCCTCTTGAGCACAAACAAGCTCAGACTCCCACTCGAGCTCGTCAACAAAGAAGCCAAGACAAAAAATCATAGCGAAACTTCCTCCAAGAAGATTCCACAACTATGCTCCTCGGAATGCCACAAAAATCCAAGTGCTGATGGACATAAAAGAGCAACTACCAAGGTTAGAGAGGTTGCGGAGTCACCCAACCAGATGCAACCCCAATAAGTATTGCCTCTATCATCTGATCATGTTCACGATACTGAAGATTATATCCAACTTCAGGATGAGATTGAAGGATTGATTAGAATGGGTCGGCTGGATCAATTCAGGCATAGGGCAGAAAGAAGGGAAGATCGATCGAAAGCCCCATCACAGCCTAAACCACCTCAGGGGGATAAGCAGCAAGGAGATCGGTCTCCACTTAGCATCATCAATACTATTGCTAGGGGACATCAATAAGAAAAAGCTAGTGAATCGGTGGAGCCAACAAAGAAGCAGCAGACTGAAGAACCTATCACTTTCACTAAGAAAGATGCTAAAGAGGTATAGTTTTTGCATAATAATGCAGTTGTAGTAACTCTAAATATTGTCAACTATAATGTATGCCATATTTTAATTGATAATGAAAGCTCTGTTGATGTCTTATTTTAGATGCTTTCTCTAAAATGTCTATATCTAATAGTAGAATGGGTCTAATGAATTCTCCGTTAGTTTGGTTCACTGGCAATACAGTGCTAGTTGAAGGAATAATAACTTTACAAGTCATGGTAGGTCGATACCCAAAATAATTTAGAGTGCAAGTCAATTTCTTAGTGGTGAAGATGCCATCTGCTTAAAATGCAATCCTTGGCTGACCTGATTTGAATGCACTCTAGGATATGGTTTCAACTTATTATCTGAAAATGAAGTTTCCAACAAGGCACAAAGTCAGGGAGGTCAGAGAAGAACATGCACTAGTTCGGTACTACCACAATATTGCCTATAGCGAGGAAGATAAATAGATCCTTGTCCAGTGGATGGACTTGATACCTATGATGACTTATCAGAAGAAAGGGAAAAACCCATCGATGACCTTAAGGCGGTCCCTTTGAATGATGGGAATAAAAAATACTCTATAAAGATTGACTCTAATCTAAAAGAAGAAGTCAAAAAATAGCTCATCACCTTCTTGCAAAAGAATGCTGATATTTTTGCCTGGGTGCCTACAGATAAGTTGGGGTTGATGCAGAGATAATGGAGCATCATTTGAGTGTGGATCTTAAATATCAGCTAGTGAAGCAAAAGAAGCATATCTTTGCACTAGAGAGATAGAAGGCTATCATGGATTGTGAGGATTTATGGTGCTTCCAAGTCTTGAGAGGCCACGAGAGGAGTCAAGGAGTTGGCTATGAGGATTCCAAGGGCTTGATTGGTGCTTTAGGGATCTAAAACATAAGGTGAAGCAAGAAACTAATGTCGGAGAATCAAGACTATAGAAAGGAGATTTTCTATAGGTTAGTCGACTTAGTCCAAAACTGGGTCAGCTAAGTCTCAGTTTACAGGCAAAATAGAGAGCTACGTATTTCGAACTGCTAGCATGGCATAGGACTGGGCTGGCTTAATTTTAGACTGAGCAAACCTAGTGGAACTTAGCCAGCTCAGTGCTAAAACTGAGTCGGCTCAGTGCGCGGGCAGAGTTCTATGAGGGTCTATTTTGGGCTAGGGTCTGTGTTGATCCTAGGAATCTTAAGGCCTGGTTTGAGAGGTCTTAAGGTGGCTAATTCATGTATCGGTCAGGTCTAGATCTAGAGGATGAGAGCATGGGAGACATGGGTGGACATGGGCTCGATGAGTGCTTTCATGTATTGGGTTATCCAGGAGAGTTTTTGGTCGGACCTAATGGCTATGTATAAATACATAGGTTGTATTAAGATTTTCAAGGTTGGAATCAATACAGACCTTTTCTCCCTCAACTCTCTCTTTTTCTCTTCTCTCTAGAGTTCCCATCCTAGGATTCTTGAAGAATTCCTAAAGAAGGGGATGTCTCCCTCAAGCCCAAGGAGGGAGGCACCCCATCACAGATCCAGGTGAAGAATTGGTGGTTTGCTGCCCATAGAGAACATCATAGGTTCCTTCATATCCGTGCTAAAGATCAGAGGCTTCCGCAACATGGTTTTAAGGCTTGTGATGCCAAGGTTGATTGGCATTTGAGCAATATCATGGAACATCAATTGGTATCAGGGAGAGGTGATGCTAGTTGGTGCACTTATATTTGGTATCAGAGCTTGATGGTGTATGGAAGGAAAGGGAAGTAGTACAAAGTGAAATCAGAAATCTGCTTAAGGATTCCTTGGTATATCTTAAATCTATTTTTGTTATTGCTGTGGTTTGGCCAATCGGGAGTAGCGAGTTGAAGATGGAGGTTAAGAGGTTTAACGGGAAGAGGTTTTTCTAGGATGGAAGGATTTGGTGCATGATTTATTGATTGATCTTAGTAGAAAGGCTGGGGTGTATGACGGTTATGTGATAGGTAGAGAGCACTAGAGTGCTGCAGTAGCGCTTTCCTAAAGATGCAGGACTGAGAGAGGCTCGATGATACAGCAACCAAGGAAGGTATCTCAGTAGAGAGCATCAGGGTTCTTTAGAAAGATGGGCAGTGTAGGGCTATTAAAGAGAGGTTTCCTAAGAGGTAATGATCGAAGTAAGACTGAATAAGTGACTATACGTCCTTCGATGTCAGGAAGGTGGGAAAGTAGTCGGAGATGTATTCAGCGATTCGACTAGAGCATGGATTTGCGAAGCCTTGGGAGTGATCGAGATGGATGATCCATGAAGGTCTAGTGGGTCAGGGCTGGATGGCTGTAGAGCGATGCAGAGATGAGTCAGGGAGCGCTGGAGTGCTATAGTAGCGCTTCCTTGGAAGCATGGAACTGAGAGAGGCTCGATGGTGCAGCAGTCGAGGAGTGTATCTCAATAGAGAGTGTTAGTGGTATCTTAGAGGGATAAGATGCAGGTCTCAGGGAGAGTCGGGGGTCTCAGGGAGTGCCAAAGGCATCTAGCAGTCGGGAGTACTATGGAATAGGTTTCTTCTACAGAAGCATTAGGAAGAGTCATGGTTCAGATGAAGGATGGTTCTCCAGGCATAACTGAAGTGATGGCTGGTGTAGGGGTAGAAGACAAGGACTAGGATGGAGTTTCCTAAGGTTCAGTCACAAGATTTAGAGGAGTTCGATGAGCTCTTGGGTTTTGGAGGTGCTCGTTAGTTATGGAGGTATCCAAGATGGCTTCGAAAGGATCCACAGAGTGCAGAGGATTCGAAGGGACAGCGATGGTGTTTAAGATACAGTGGCAGGCCCAGTAGTGCAGCATTTGATGGTTGGCCTCAAGGGAATCGATGATAATGTCAGCTTCTGTGGCATCAGATGGACTTCAGATAAAGGTGGAGCTTCAGAGAGGTGGCTTTACAATTAGAGAGGAATTTGTTATGAGTTCAGAGCAGAGGGGTGTAGTAGGATCGATATCCTAGCATGAGCATCGATGATGCATAGTTCTAGGCGGAGCGGCATGTGCAGGAGGATAGGCATAGCTCTGAGGAGACCATGTCAAGGTTTGCAGCGAGTGCTAGTATAGGAACATTACGGGTTCTCCAAGAAAGTTCAGAAAAGGTGATGCAGCTACTAAGCAAAAGAGATCCTATAATTTTACGGTGGTGTTGAGGTGCAAGCTAAGATCTTTAGTGGTGGAGGCGATCATCCCAAAAGCCTTAAGGGTGCACAATAGCTGAAGGAGATTGACGGAGGTGATGTTTACATAGGTGCTGTCGAGTGCGTAAGGACTGTGTGATCATGCAGGAGGGCATTGCCGAGGGGTCTGCTAATGCTTAGAAACACCAAGGTGGAGATTGTGAAGATTTATGGTGCTTCCAAGCCTTAGAAGGCCACACGAGGAGTCAGGGGGTTGGCTCCGAAGATTCTAGGAGCTTGGTTGGTGCTTCGGAGATTTGAAACATAAGGTGAAGTAAGGAACCAAAGCTGAAGAATAAAGACTGTAGAATAGAGATTTTCTGCAAGTTAGTCGGCTCAGTCCAAAATTGGGTCAGCTAAGTCTCAGTGCACAGGCAAAATAGAGAGCTGCGCATTTGGGACTACTAGCATGACACAGGACTGGGCCGGCTCAGTTTTAGACTGAGTTGACCTAGTGGAACTTAGCCAGCTCAGTGTTGAGACTAAGCCAACTTAGGGCGCAGGCAGAGTTATGCGAGGATCTATTTTTGACTAGGGTCTGGGCTGATCCTAGGAGTCTTAAGGCCTGGTTTGAGAGGTCTTTAGGTGGCTATCTCATGTATGGGTCAGGTCTAGATCTAAAGGATGAGAGCATGGGAGACATGGGTGTAAATATGCTCGGTGAGTGCTTTCATGTATTGGGTTAGCTAGGAAAGTTTTTGGTCGGGCCTAATAGCTATGTATAAAATACATAGGTTGTATTAGGGTTTTCAAAGTTGGAATCAATATAGACCTTTTCTTCCTCAACTCTCTTCTTTTCTTCTCTCTAGAGTTGCTGCCCTAGGGTTCTTGAAGAAGTCCTAGAGAAAGGGGGCGTCTCCCTCAAGCCCAAGGAGGGAGATGCTCCATCATAGATTCTGATGGAGGATCGGTGATTTGCTGCCCATAGAGAATGTCATAGGTTCCTTCAGGTCCATGCTAAAGATCAAAAGCTTTCGCAACATAGTATCGAGGCTTGTGATGCCAAGGATGATTGGCATTCGATCGATATCATAGAACATCAATTAGTTTCATGGAGAGGTGATACCAGTTGGTGCACTTACATGGATGAGGTTGATAAACTGCTTAAGATGGAGTTCATCCACAAAGTGTCTTATCCAGATTGGATTGCAAACATCATCCTTGTCAAGAAAGTGAACAACAAGTGGAGGATGTGCACAGACTTCACAGATTTAAACAAAGCTTGTCTGAAAGACAACTATCCTTTTCCCAGGATTGACCAACTAGTGGATGCAACTTTAGGCCATGAACTCCTCATCTTTATGGATGCTTTCTCCATCTATAATCAAATTCGGATGGCGCCAGAGAATGAGAAGAAGACAGCTTTCATTACTGACCATGGTCTTTATTATTATAGGGTCATGCCGTTTGGACTTAAAAATATAGGTGCAACTTATTAGTGCCTGGTGAATAAGATCTTCAAGGAGCAGATCGACTGCAACATGAAGGTGTATGTAGATGATATACTGGTTAAAAGTTGATCTTCACTGAATCATATTGTCGATCTTGAAGGGACCTTCAGCACACTTCAAAAGCATAAGATGAAGCTGAACCCTATAAAATATGCTTCTGGAGTAACATTAGAGAAGTTCCTGGGATTTGTGGTGTCAAGACGTGGCATCGAGGCCAACCCAGAGAAGATCAAAGCCATCCAAGATATATGTAATAGCACCAACTGGCATTACCTCTTCCTGATACCAATTGATGTTCCATGATATCGCTTGAATGCCAATCATCCTTGGCATCACAAGCCCGAATACCATGTTGCAGAAGCCTCTAATCTTTAGCACAGACCTGAAGGAATCTTGTGGCATTCACTATAGGCAGCAAACCATCAATCCTCCATCAGGATCTATGATGGGGTGCCTCCCTTCTTGGGCTTGAGGGAGACGCCCCCTTCTCTAGGCCTTCTTCAAGAACCCTAGGGCGGCAACTCTAGAGAGAAGAGAAGAAGAGAGTTGAGAGAGAAAATGTCTATATTCCATAGCATAATGAAACCCTAATACAACCTATGTATTTATACATTTTCATTAGGCCCAACCAAAAAACTCTCCAGCTAATCCAATACATGAAAGCACTCACTGAGCCAATGTACACCCATGTCTCCCATGCTCTCATCCTCTGAACATAGATCCAATCCATACATGTATTAGCCCTCTTAAGACCTCTTAAACTAGGCCTTAGGACCCCTAGGATCAACCCAGACCCTAGCCCAAAATAGATCCTCGCATAACTCTGCCCACGCACTTAGTCGGCTCAGTATGTCTCTCTCCAAGTTATAGTGCCCGCAATCAGAAGAGGAGAAATAGTACATGGAACGAGTCTCTTATGCAATTGCTATAGACAGTGTGATGTACACTATGGTGTGTTGTAGACCAGATATAGCACATGCTGTGGGCACGATTAGTAGATACATGACTAACCATGGAAAGGAACACTAGAAAGCATTGAAATGGATATTGAGATATCTGCATGGAACAAGGGATTATGGTTTGATTTTTTGTGGGTAGCCGAGAGGATTTGAAGAACAATCTATGAAGATGTGTGAATGTTTAGGTCTTCTGAAAGGATTTATTGATGCAAATTATGCTGGTGTTCTTGATATAAGGAGGTCTACTACTGGATACCTCTTCTGCATATATGGTGGATCTGTGTCTTGGAGATCAATCTTTCAGCCAATCACAGCCTTGTCTACCATAGAGGCTGAGTACATTGGGATAACAGAGGCTACAAAGAAAGCCCTTTGGCTTAGGAGGCTGATTGATGGGTTGGGGGTGGAGCAGAGTAAGGTTATACTATTCAGTGGTAGTCAGAGTGTTCTATTGTTGACACAGAACCTAGTCTATCATGCGCGCACAAAGCGTATAGATGTGAGGTACCACAGGATTAGAGAGCTGGTGGAAAAAGTTGAAGTGGAACTGATGAAGGTCCATACCAAGGAGAATCAGTCTAATGCACTGACAAAGGTACTGTCCAGAGATAGCTTTCAGAGATGTGTGGTATGGATGGGTCTATTGAGAAGAGATGAGTTCATAAGGACTTGGAAGTACCAAGGTAGAGAATATGAGCTCAGAAGTGGCACTCCCAAGTCTTCGAAACATGAGAAGGTAGGTCATGGGAAGATGGAAGTGAGCTGAAAGAAGAATCAGTCTCAATAGTAAAGTTCAAAAATCGGACCGGCTCACTCTGAGACTGAGTCGACTTAGTTGGAAACTAGGTCAGCTCAGTGTAGGACTGGATCGGCTAGGTCTCAGAGAAAAATTTAGATAGAAAGCAGTATTTTTGGACTATTGGCATAGCACACAATTGGATCGGCTCAGTCTGGGACTGTGCCGACCAAGTCGCAGGTTAGCCAGCTCAATCTAAAATTGGGCAGGCTTAGTTTTTGTGGGTTATTATTTTGTGTACGTGGGTTGTTTGAATTTGGAGAGTTTTTCTATGAGCTTAGTCTTGAACCTTTATAATGTATATATTACTGAAAATAGGTCAATGTTGTAAGGATGCTGAAATATACTTTATAAAAGCTCTTTTCTTTCGAAAATCTCTTCTTCTCTTCTTCTCTATTCCTTGATTTATTTGATCATGCTTTCACAGAGATCTCTAAGAAGTGCTTCCTTGATTTCTTGGCTAATCATCGACGACCACACCGATCCATGTGGGAAGAGGTCATATTTTCAATAATATGATTGTCCTAAAACTAATAAAAGAAGTTCAGTACCTCACAGGCAAGGTAGAGGCCTGAATCACTTTGTTTCAAGATTGGTGGAGCGTTGTATGCCCTTCTTCTAAATCTTTAAATAGTTCAAGAACTTCAACTAGACTCCTGAGTGCCAACAAGCCCTTGAATAATTGAAAAGTTATCTCAATTCACCTCCGCTCCTAGCCAAGTCTGAACTTATAGAAGAGCTATTTTTATATCTTGCTGTGTCTCCAACAGTTATTGGAGCTATCCTGGTTAGAGAGGAAGCTAAAGTTCAAAAGCCGATTTACTACATAAGCAGATTCCTGAGGGATGCAGAAATAAGGCACACCAAATTAAAAAAACTAACTTATGCCTTATTGATTACAGCTAAGAAGCTTTGACCTTATTTTTAGAGACACACAATTACTCTCCTTATTAATCAACCCATCAAGGTAGTTCTTCACCAGCCTAATACCTTTGAATGAATAGCAAAATAGACGATCGAGTTAACTAAATTTGACATTCATTTTCAACCTCGATCATCCATTAAAGCTCAAAATACTGGCTGATTTTATAGTGGAGTGCACTATTCCAGATACGACGGAATTAGAGCATCAAGAAGTTCATATCCCCGACTTTCCTAGAGAAAAGGCTGATCTTCCTGAAAACTTTTAGGCACTATATATCGATGGTTCATCCAATGCTTCTGGAGTAGGTGCAGGCTTGATTTTCATCAATCTAGAGGGGATTATGGCTGAGTACACTTTGCACCTCGAGTTCTCCACCACTAATAGTGGAGCAAAGTATGAAGTCCTGATTGTAGGACTAAGAATAGCTAAAGAACTGAAAGCAGAATATCTGAAACTTTACAATGACTTTCAGGTAGTTGTGGGGCAGGTCAGTAGCAATTATGAAGCTCTGGAGAAGCATGAAGAAGTACTTGGAAAGGTAAGAAGCTTGATCTCAGCTTTTAATAGCTTTGATATCTAGTGGATCCCCAGGATAGAGAATGCTAGAGCTGATCTTCTCTCAAAGTTGGCAACCCTAGCCCCAAATAAGCTACCGAAGGAAGTTCTCTTTGAAGTCTTGTAGCACCCAAGTTCAGAAAAGTCTCAAACAATAATGCAAATCGATCATGAGCCCAACTAGATTGACCCATTGATTTCTTATCTCAAGGATGGAGTTCTTCTAAGAGATTCAAAAGAAGCTCAAAAATTGAGAAATCAAACCTCCCACAATGTCCTGTATGAGGATAAATTGTACAAGAGGTCATACTCTTTGCCACTCCTAAAATATCTTCGACCATCCGAAGCTGGCTATGTCTTGAGGAAAGTTTATGAAGAAATATGCAAAAATCACCTGAGGTCGAGATTCTTATCATATAAGCTACTTCCATAGGGATACTATTGGCTAACAATGGACTAAGATGTGATGGATTATGTAAGAAAATATGACAGATGTCAGAAAAATGCAAACATTTAGAGACACTCGGCTTCATAGCTCACATCTTTAAATGCTCCATGGCCATTTGTAAAGTGGGGAATGGACATACTTGGCCCTTTTACCATGGTGTCGGGACAACGAAAGTTCTTATTGGTGACAGTAAATTATTTTACTAAGTGGGTTGAGGTCGAACTCCTAGTAAAAATTATTGAAACTAAAGTACAGGACATCATCTGAAAGTCGATAGTTTGTAGATTTGGTCTACCATGGATACTAATCACTGATGATGGATAT
The DNA here is from genome assembly GCA_006176705.1 of Cocos nucifera. Lineage (NCBI taxonomy): Eukaryota > Viridiplantae > Streptophyta > Magnoliopsida > Arecales > Arecaceae > Cocos > Cocos nucifera. The sequence goes on from QRFJ01006567.1 coordinate 30,486, forward strand.
CAATTCGCAGGAACAAAATTCGTTGAATTCTATGAAAGCTTGAACATTTTTCACCACTTCACATCAATAGCTCATCCATAAGCAAATGATGAGGCCGAGGTAACTAACAAACCTTTGTTTCCTTGAAACAAAGGCACATGGATAGATAAACTTTATCATGTGCTTTGGACTTACCGAACTACCCAAAGATTGCCTACAGAAGAAACTCCCTTTGCATTGGCTTTTAGAATAGAGGCAGTCATTCCAGTCAAACTCCAACTTCCTTCAGCACGAGTTGAAACCTTCAATGAGCAAAGCAACATATAGAATCTTAAAGAAAATCTTAATCTACTAGAAGAAAAATGATAGAAGGCTCAGATTTGAATGGCGGCTTACAAGCAAAAACTAGCTCACTACTGCAATTCAAGAGTCAAAAGCAAGACATTCAAAGGTGAAGACTTGGTGCATCGATAAGCGAATATCTCACAATCCCAAAATTAAGAAAATCTCACCCCAAAGTAGGAAGGTTCTCATGAGATTGTAGAAATCATCCCGATCGAGAACATATTATTTGAAGGAGCTCGAAGGAGCTGTGCTGCCACGGTCATGAAATTCGAAAAATTTATGAATGTATTATCAGTAACAATATCTCAATAAAATTTTCTTAGTTTAACATCTTCGTCTTTGATGGAAAATTGTGCAATGGTAGAGAATTACACAAAATAAATTTGAAGCCCTCTGGTTCTTAAATAGAAGGTAAAGGGGAGAGGCCCTTTCAATGGTCCTTTTATATCCCAATGATCTTATTAGGAAAGGGAGAAGAACCTCGTTCTAACAAAAAAAAAAAAGCCAAATCCATCAGAAACAGGAGAAAGACCGTATCCTGATAGAGGGGGCTTTCAACAATCCTTTTGTGCCCTAATAATCATGTTAGGAGTAGGAGGAGAACCTCGTCCAAATAAGAAAAAATCCAACCCCATCAGATAAAGAAGGATGACATCATCTTGATAGGTGGACAAGGAGAGAGGCCCTTTCAATGGTCTTTTTGTGCTCCAATGATCTTGTTAGAAAAAGAAGGAGAACCTCATCCTAATAAGAAAAAAAACCAATCCCATTAGAAATAGGAGGAGAACCTCATCTTGATAGAAGGGCAGGGGGAGAAGCTCTTTCAATGGCTCCTTTATGCCCCAATGACCCCATCAAGAATAGGAGGAGAACCTTGTCCTAGCAAAAAAAGAAGCTAACCCTATCAGGAATAGGAGGAGGACCCATCCTGACAGAAGGATTAGGAGAGAGGCCCACTTAGTGGCCTTTTTGTGCCCCAATATTCCTACTAGAAATAAGAGGAGAACCTCATTCTAATAAGAAAAAAGATCAAATATGTCAAGAATAGGAGGAGAACCTCATCCTGACATAAGAAAAGACGTTTAAAAATTCAATAAAAGAGGATGACTTCATTCGAGCAAAAGTCGTGATCAACCATAATCGGGATCAAGGGACCTTGTCCAGGAATAAAAGATGCGAGGACCCAACTATACAAACCTGAAAAAAGCCTACCTAAAGGCCATCGTCTACAATCAAGGGGTATACATGTCATGGCAAACTACAACCATTATCAAAGGGCAGCTCTGCAATCCCAAACAATAAAAAAGAAGAGAGTGAAAGAAAAACTACACAAGCAAATGACTAAGATGAGGCAATCGAAAAGTAGTATTTCATTGAAATAAAAATTCAATACACGGAAAGGTCTGCAGGACTAGTTACAAAAAAAAAAAGGAAGAAGAGAAAAGGAAGAAAGGAGAAAAAGATGTCGAAGTCCTACTCAGAGTCGGACTTTGGGCTGCCAGCTTCAACCATTACAAGGAAGAGTTTGAGGCCTGCTATTTCTTCTTCGAGCCTCTTCCTTGCTGCCAAGCTCTCCCTCAATATTTTCTCCCATCTATGTGATTCTTCCTCTATCTCTCTCAATCTCTTCCTAAGAATCGTGGATTCGGCCTCTGCATCCTTGATGGCATCTTTTTGATAAACCATCCGGATCTTCAGCTGCTACATCTCAGGTTTTTCCCTTTCATATAACATTGATAAGTCATCCATGATCCCTCGTAAGGAGAGGAGTTCGTCCAATTCTCTGCTTGAATGGACCTTGATCCTCTCTATCAGTAGTTTCTAAAGTCGCAATACTTTGGCATTCGATATTCTGAGCTTCTTTCTATAATCATCGATCTCCTCACTCCAACAAAACTGATAAGACTTATAACTCTCTTCGGCATTGTGCAGTTGTTTCTAAAGATCGAAAAGTCCTTTCGACGAGTCCCAACCGATCTCCTCTTGGCTTTGAAACTGAACTATGCTCTATTTCAATCAATCGATCTTCTAATTTGCTTTGTGGAGTTTAGTCTCGAGGGAGGAGATCTTAGTGGAGAGAATCTGAGCCTTATCACTACTGAGCTTCTTCACCCATTCTAGCTCTTCAGTCAAGTGATGCTTCTTATTGATATAGTCAATGGCATCCTTCTTATACAGTTGTCGGAGGTGGCTGATCTTAACATTAGCTTCAGCATAACTCATTCTAAACTTTTGAAGCTCTCCTTCTATTTTCCCTAACTTCCTTTTAAGTTGATGGACCTCCGTCAACTTTTTTACATGAGCCATCAGAGGAACACCCTAAGGTAAGGGGCCAGTAGGAGACTACAGTTGAAGAATAAAAGCATCACAACATAGATTTCGCAAAAGAAAGAGATTCGCTCTCAAAATAAACTTATCTTCATTAATCAAAATATTTTTCAAGTATACAATAGAAAATAAATGGAAAGGAAAAATACAAAATAGGAGATCTCGGACCTCTGGGGGAGCAGTCGAGGAGTTCGATGTAGCATCAATCGGCCTCGATCCTTCAATAGCAGGCTTGGCAGGGGGGAGGTCGGTCGTGGTAGTAGATGGTCCTACCTCTTCATCAGGAGCTCCTTCAACCAGAAAGCTAAGGTCGAGCTTAGAAAATTTATTAGCTATCCTATCCTTATAGAGCTCAAACCCCTTGATGAAGGCTTCTTGGCTGAACTTGACATTCAATCCGTCGTCTCAAAGGAGACCTTGAACTCCTCTACTGCCTGGGCCTTCATCCCAGGATCTATCTTGAAACCTACTCCTTCAGTTCGGCGATCTCAGCTTCAACCTTCTTCCTCCTCTCCTCTTCCAAGGCCAAAGCAACCTTTAGCCTCACTGATGTTTGTTCTTCCTTCTTGAGCACCTCCTGAAGAACGCCGACCTCGATAGCCTTCTTCTTTATGAGGCGGTCGACTTTGATGACTTTCTTCTCCTAGAGGTGACTGACCATGGCTTGGTTATCCTCCTGAGCCTTTAGCCCTTCTGACCTCAAGCGATTCACTATTTTGATGTGGGCAAGCAATTGATGATTCGACTGTAAGGAGTAAATTGGGCTAGGTGCATATAAGAAAAAAGAAAATAAAAAAGATAAGGTAATTACTTGAAGGATGGTCTCAAGGAAATCCAAGGTGCGCTGCCCATAGTCGAAGTCGGCAATTTGGTCTACCACCTCGGCTAGGGTGAATTTATCAACCAAATTTCTAATGATGTTCCGGTTGTAGAAGAAATTTTTTTTTGAGTCTTTGTCACCATCATCGAACTTACTGGGACGAGCTTTGCACCATACCTTTATGGTGGCCTTCTTTTTCTTCTTTCCTTTTTCTCCCTTTTCTTTTCTAGTAGAAAGCTTCAAAACTTGAACTTCAATAGAAGGGCTCGAGGATGTAGGAGACACTGCAGCTCCATTAGTAGTGCCAACCTCGATAGCTGGAATAACCTCAATGCCACCAGCAACCTCGGGAGTAGTGGTGGCATCGACGGATGCTGCAAAGCTTGGAATATCCGCCCTTGCCTTCTTTAAAACCTCATCGAGTGCTTTTCCTTTCCATTTATGAGCTTGAAGCCCCATAGCAAGCATATCGACTGCCATGGCATCCATCTCAGCAATAAAGAAGGGGTCATGGTCAAAAAAAAAATTATATGAGAAGAAAACTTGTGAAATATAGAGATATACCAGTAGGATTGAGAGGACTCAGGCCCATATTAACCAGAGTTTGGTCTTTCAGAAGTTTGAATAGGAGGGGGGCTCGGTAATTCCTAAGCTTATCGATAGAGTCAAGATCATCCCTTTCCAAGCTCGGAGGTCAACGGACTAAATCCCTCAGCCATCCCCAAGGAGGAAGTCCTAAACTAAAGGATGGATAGAAGACAAAAAAAACTTTTTCTTTCAATTATGAAAGAAAAAAAGAGCACCTTTTAGCAATCCATTCCTGTTAGCCTGGGGAGACAGATACCATCAATCCTTGATGGTAGGATGGTGTTTGAAGGTATAGTAATTATGGAACAAAGAGATAGTCGGGCAAACTTCGACTGAGATGTAGAGAGAGAGGAAACCTATGATGAACCTAAAAGAATTTAGGACCATGAAAGCAAGGAAAATCTCTAGAAAATAGAAAAGGGCCATGATGAAAGGAGGAATCGATAGGCAAAGCCTAGCTCGAAGATCTTTGATGTACAAACGAAAAAGGCCTAGGGAGCTCTAGTTCGTACTCTAAAGGCACCCCGTATTTAAATCTAACCAAAAAAAGGTCGTCAAGATGCAAGGAATAGAGAATGGTCTCAGGTATGAAAATAGGATGAGGTGCTGCACTGAGTTTGGCTTCTATCCTAGAGTTGGGATCTTGAAAATCCAGGTCGGTCGGGCTTCCAGAATAGGTAGACCAAGATGCTTTTGAAGATATTTTGGATCAAACAAACACCAAAAAATCCCCAAGAAATCAAGAAAAAGAGGACAATGAAATCTTGAAGGAAAAAAAGAGTGAAGCATGCTTAGAAAACTTGAGGAAGACCCCAAAAAGTAAGTAAAAAGCATGAAAACAAAGGAAAAAAGGGATGAGAGACTAACCTAGGTTAGGCAAAGAGCACAGGAAGATGATTGAAAGGATGGGAAGTAGCTAAGAAGGATGTCAATGGCCAAAAAATCATAGTAGGTTGTTCGAAGAAAGTGATGAACAAAGAGAAGGAGAGAGAAGGCTCTAGCAGAGATGAGAAGTCGGAAGAAGAAGAAAGAGTTTAAATAATAGGAAGAAGCCCCAAGAGGTTATGATTGTAGATCGTCCTTCATTAATTTCAACCCACCACATGTCCCATCCATCGTGCCCATTTCTGATGCCTGATAGGACATTTATCGCACCATATATGAAGCTCCATGCTAGACAAGTTTTCAAAGGAATGTGTCTTTTTGGGTATTTCATGCATTAAGTAGCTTCGGCACCAGCTCAAAAAGAGCCAAAATATTTTGCTTCTCGATAAGCAGTAAGCTGGTAGAGGACTTCGATTATTATGATTTTCACACTTCCTTCATCTAGAATCCAAACAAGGGAGTAGGCGGATAAGTGTTAAGGGTAAAATAAATCCCGTTGATGTCCTTAGCCACCAACCCCATGTTCTGAAGGAATTCACCGACCCTCTCAACAAGTCCATACTACGAAACTTGTCGAATGCACATTGAAGCTCGGTCGAATGATCTTGAATAGTAAGGAGAAATTATTATTTAACTACCCTTACTTCTTAACTTAGAATGAATGATAGGACCAAAGCTATGTTTAATTGAAATCCAAAAAGGAGATGGAGTCCTGTCCAACAGGGACTCCTGGCGCCTCCAACTTGGCACATGCCAAGGGTGGCGTGCGCCCTCTTCCTCGCCAGGTTTTGGTAGGGGGACAGACCCCCACCAGCTCTCCAATAGGTGCATGACACGTGGACAAAAGTCAATATGTCAATGGTCAACATTTGATCCGTCAAAGGTAGACTTTTGACCAAAGTCAAAGAACGAGAAATGGCAGGTGACCAAAAATGGCAGATAATATCTTACAAAATTAGACAACCTTTTATAACTTGGACAACCTCTAGTCAGACCATATGAAGGCCTCTGATTGAGCACAAACTTCTTTGGCTCAGTCAGGACTACTTATTTATGATAGTAAAAGAAGAACGGTAGGTTCAATCGAGTGCTAGCATGATTTCCTCGAACCTAATTGAATCTTATTCAGATCAAATGAACTAGATCGGTTCAATTGATGATCACCAAATTCAAACCCTTGTTTGTGTGATTCAGTTGGTTCAGTTCTGTATGGTAATGGGATATGTCATGATCACTATCATCAACATCATCGAAACTTCTTTTGATAGATCAGAACTCTTTTGATTCGAACAGCTAGAATGATCGATCATCTAAATCATTCTAATTGCTCCCAAAATCCATCAGTGACACCTAGCAGTATATGGTGGCAACCCATCAGAGCTGAATGCGAACCTCTTGGTGCAACTACCTATGTGATTAAGTGCTTCTATCTTGAGCCCCGATCAGATTAGGGTTAAGGTAAACTCGTCAAACCCTAGTTTCTGTCATATGATGTAATCATTCTATTCGAGTTCGATGTGAAAATCTAAATAGAAACTCTTTCTATTATTTCACTCCGCCATGGCCATGGACTTCTGGACTTGATTCTCATGATTATCATAGGGCTGCTCCTCTACCACCGAGGTAGATAGATTCCATCTTGATGCAATCCAGTTCCTACAATGAACATGTCATAGCCAACATACACCTCAGGATTCCATATGGCTAGAAGACCGAGTAATGGTGTAGTCAAACTATAACACTCTCAAGGTGAACTACTGATGCACCTCAGGTTAAAGAATCAGATACACTACTGCAGCATCGAGTTAGTCATTGACGAGAAGGTAGACTCCCTAATGACTACTCGAGATGGTCACGCTCAGTGCCCTCATTCTCTAACGAATATCTATACTCTCGCTCCAATGTCTCCACACCATAGACTCAAGACTCATCTACTAAAGAAAAGCGATTGTACACCAACCTTTTGTATCAATCACCATCCTCGTGATGATCCTATGGTCGGGAGTATTTTATGAGTTAATAATGATTATTCATGTCTTAAATTTTCAACTCTTGAAAATATGAATTATCATTACCATTAACTCAAAGGATGTATCATAGACACTAAATACACATATGTGATAGAAAATAATCCATTTTATTGATATTAGTTAAAATTATAATTTTGCCCCTAGAAGTGTATTACAAGTGTCGCCAATTCAGGCTTCTAGGGCAACAATATATCT